>ML823688.1:31928-69131 GCA_009831015.1 Picea engelmannii
CTTGAGGATTTTCTAGAGAGATTTACCTTTACCCTTCAAAAATCTAAATATAATGATCTCCAGGATGAAGCAGTCAAGACTCTTTTCTTAAAAGGAGTTTTGGAGGAATATATTGATACTCTCAATTTAATGGCCTCAGGAGAAATTTATCAAAAAAACTTTGAAACAATTAGTGAACTTTGTAGAACTTACTCAAGGAGTAAAGGGAAAACTGCAAAAAGTGTGAGAGAACCGGTCCACAAAAATACCAAAACATCCACATCTGGTGGAGTTACTAAAGTCGAATTGGGAAACCTTTTGGATAATTTTAAAACAGACCTGTTAGGAACAATTGGATCTCAGTTAGACACTTTGAAGATTAAGAGAAAGAAGGAAGAGGAAAACCCTGTCCTAAGCATATTTTCCCCAAAATGCAGAAAAAGACATCCTTTACGAGAATGCCCTTTGGACAACATTTATGTATGTGCAATATGTACTGAAAATCATAAAACAGAAGATTGCCCATCCTTACCTGGATTGCAAGCAATATTCAAGGGAGGGGAAGCTCCAGGGTCTTCATCTGCACCTAAGAAGCCTTGGCAGCCTAGAAATCCAAATGCAAATGCATACCAAGAACCATCCCCACAACCTTCCAGCTACTATCCACCCTTCTCTCAACAACAACATCCATGGAACTGGCCAAGATGGCCTTCACAAAATGCCCCTGCTCAACCTTGGTACCAGGGATGGAGAAATCCAAACTTTGGAAATAACCAACAGCAGCATGCAGTACCAGTCCCTCAGAATCCATACACGCAGTATCCTCCAAATATGCAACAATTATTGCCTGGTTTTATTCCACCTCCATGACCACCTATCCCACAAAACCCTCAGCAGCCTCAGAATCCACCACGTCCTACCATTTTTCCCGCTCAAACCATACCAAATCCTAACCACAGACCACCTCTACCACTCCATAATGTTGATTTCTAGAATTATCCATCTTACAACATAAACCCTATTTCTATACAAGAAGTACAGCTGAGATCTGGAAAGATTTTAAATAAAAATCAGCCCATAACAAAAACATCACCAAAGGTAATTATTGAAGAACAGGAAGATGATCCTACTGATAATTTATCAGATGAGACACCCCTGCAAGATGTTATCATTCCAAAATAGAAAGAATCTGAATCACAGCATAACACACAAACTCAGGTTCCCAAAACGCCTCCTTTTCCTGAGAGGTTACTCATTGAAAAACCAATTGTACACTATGAGTTTGACATTATGACTGAACTGAGAAATGTCTGTGTTAAGATTCCATTGTTACAAGCCATCAAAGATGTTCCCATATATGCCAAAACCATCAAATAACTCTGCATCAAGAAACTGGGTCGAAAACAAAAAGATCCACCCACAATACATCTAGTAGGACAGTTATCAAATTATATTTCTGAAACACCCAAAATTGTAAAGTATGCCAATCCAGGGAACCCAATAGTTTCAGTGACCATCAACAATATATCTATTGGTAATACTTTAGTGGATTTAGGTGCAGCCATTAATATAATGACTAGCAACATAGTGGAACTGTTGCAATTAAATAAACTTCTGCGCCCTACTCCTACAGTTCTTGAACTGGCGGACAGAACCACTATAAAACCTGCTGGAGTTCTTGATGACATCCTTGTGACTTTAGCTTCGTGGGAATACCCTGTTGACTTCATGATTATTCATTCAAAGGACCCCACAAAAGGCCAACCAATCATTTTAGGGATACCCTGGTTGGCCACAACCAATGCTTTCATAGGATGTCGTGGTGTAGATATGTTTATCTCAAATGGTATTTCTTCACAGAAACTTACTCTGTTTCCACCTGCCCGGCCTGTTACAGAAGAATTATGTTGGTTGAAGTGCCCCTATTTTGAGAATGAGGATGAGGAACCTTTATTCTCTGTTGATGAGATCCACGCACTACAAGAACCTACATAGGATGACATTTTAAGTCAATTCCTTTCTGTGACAGAAAATGTTGAGTTCCCACAAACCTATCTGCAATATGATCAGATTTTCAGAGAGGATTTTCAGGAACGAAGTTATTTTCTTCATTTTCACCATCCATGGTTTTCACTATTTCTGAACACTCGGGGCCGTATACCATTCCAGTAGAACTTAGTCCAGGTAGATGTTTATACATCAACTCTGAATTGAGTCTTAGTCAACAGGAACAATTGACAAAACTTTTGAAAGAACAGTCAGGGGCTTTTGCTTGGGAATACATTGATATGAAGGGAATACACCCTGACACCTGCATTCACCACATCTACATCCAACAAGGGATAACCGTAGTAATACAGCCATAGAGACGCATGAATCCAATCCTAAAAGACTTTGTAAAAGAAGAATTACAGAAACTGCTAAATGTTGGATTCATTTATCCAATTTCTGACAGTAAATGGGTTTCACATCTTGTTGTGGTACCCAAGAAATTAACAGGAAAATGGAGGATGTGTGTAGACTTTAGGGAGCTGAACAAGGCAACCCTGAAAGACTATTTTCCTTTACCCTTCATAGACCAGGTTTTGGATACCTTGGCTGGAAAAATATATTTTTCTTTCCTGGATGGATATAGTGGGTACAACCAAATTCAAATTTCTCCTGAAGACCAGGACAAGACAACATTCACATGTCCGTGGGGCACTTATGCCTATAAAGTGCTGCCTTTTGGATTATGTAACGCTCCTACAACATTTCAGAGAGTTGTCCTTGGTGTCTTTGTTGATCTGATTCATGACTGTGTGGAGGTTTACATGGACGATTTTACTGTCTATGGTATCACCTTTGAAGAAGCCCTGAGTAACCTGGAGAAAGTCCTGATTCGCTACCAGGAATCAAATTTGTCCCTCAGTCACGAGAAATGCAAAATGTTGTTAACTGAAGGGATTGTGTTGGGACACCATCTGTCTGCTGAAGGAATTAAAGTGGACCCAGCCAAAATCGAGATTATAGTTAATCTTCCCTCTCGAAAAACCCAGAAAGATGTGAGAATATTTTTGGGGCATGTTGGTTATTATCGTCGATTTATCAAAAACTTCACCAAACTAGCCAGCCCCATGTTTAAACTGTTGACAAAAGATACAGAATTCTATTGGGATGATCATTGTCAGAGAGCCTTTGAAGATTTAAAAGCAAAACTGTCTATGGCACCTATTCTTAGAGGACCAAACTGGTCCCTTCCTTTCCACATTTCAACTAATGCCTCAGACACTGCTTTAGGAGGAGTGCTTGGGCAAAAGGAGAACCAACAGAATTATTTAATCTATTTTACCAGCAAAAACCTTACCCCCCTTGAACTGAACTACATAGTAACAGAGAAAGAATTCTTAGCAGTAGTTCATTCCATCAACAAATTTCGTCACTACATTACTAGATATGAGGTTTTTTTCCACACTGACCACTCTGCAATCAGATTCTTGATGAACAAACCAGTCACTACTGTTAGAATCACCCGATGGATTTTGCTGCTTCAAGAATTCAACATCACCATAGTTGATCGGCCAGGGAAAGAGAATGTAGTTGCAGATTTTCTTTCTCGTCTTCCCCAAGATAGTACTGATATCCTAGTGAATGATGACTTTCCTGATGAACATTTGTTTGCAGTAGCTGCCAAGACCCCTTGGTTTGTAGATATAGCAAATTATTTAGCTACAGGAAGGTTACCAGCTCACTTATCACCGCCATAGAAGAAAAGAATTATCCAACAAAGTGCTTACTATTCTTGGGTAGGAAGTGATCTCTTCTATACAAGTCCTGATATGATTATTAGGAGATGTGTCCGGGAAGATGAAATTCCTGATATCTTTCAGGCCTGTCATGATGGACCCTGTGGAGGACATTTCTCTAACAAGAGAATAGGATATAAAGTTTGCAATCAGGATACTATTGGCCGACACTGTTCAAAGATGCAACGAAATATGTAAGAAGCTGTGACAGTTGTAAAAGGATGGGAAGGCCCACTGTAGCAGATGAGATGCCCTTACGACCACAAGTTGTAATTGAACCATTCGATAAATGGGCATTATATTTTGTAGGGCCAATTTCTCCAATGTCAAGAAAGAAGAAGTACATCTTGGTGTGCACAGATTTTGTGACCAAGTGGGTAGAGGCAAAAGCCTTATATCAAGCAACTGAGAAATCAGTGATTGAGTTTATGTATGAAGAGATCTTTACCCGCTTCGGTGTTCCACAAGAAATTGTTACCGACCAAGGTGCCCAATTTACTTCCAAACTGATGAAAGAACTCACAGACAAATATGGGATCAAACACTGTAAGTCCTCTCCATACTATCCACAAGCCAATGGGCAAGTGGAATCTACAAACAAAGTTCTGGAAGCGATTCTGACCAAGACCATACACTTGCATCATAAAGATTGGGTAGATAGACTTCCAGAAGCTTTATGGGCATACAGAACTACATGGAGTAATACCACTGGTCATACTCCTTACGAGTTGGTATTCGGTAAACAAATTCTCCTCCCCGTAGAGTTTCAGATCCATACATTCTGCCTAGCAGCAGAGTTGGGGATGGATTTGAGTGAAGCACAGAAACAGAGGGTCATGCAACGTAATGAATTGGGAGAAATGAGGCAGGATGCACTTCAAAGGACCATCCTTGTGCAAAGTCAACGCAGCAAGTGGCATGACAAATACATCAAGAAAAATCATTTCCAACCAGGGGATTGGGCATTACTTTTCGATTCCAAATACAAAAGTTTCAAAGGGAAACTTACAACAAGATGGTTGGGGCCTTATGAAGTAGAAACTGTTTTTGATAATGGTTATGTCAGGATTAAAACCATAGATGATTCTCAGAGTTCCTTTGTAGTGAATGGACATCGATTGAAAGTGTACCATAAACCTTTGTCAAAAGATTATTTCTTGCAAGAAGTGGCCAAGCAAACAGAACTAAAGATAGTGGGAGAGGAGTCTTCTTCTCCTGTTGATCTTTGATCATTCATATTGTTTTAAAATTCTGTAAATAATAGATTTTTAGCAGAAAATACAAAAATATATAAAAAATAATAAAAAAAAATCAAATAACATATACCAGAAAAAAAAAAAAAACCATTTATTTTCTTTTCTTGGGATGTATTGATATTTTATTTTTAGTTTTATAGGTTTCTCAGAGCAAGTACAGAACTAAATTTTATCACCCTCTTGCAACAGGTAAGAAGGTAAGACTGCTTTATTTCATGAAATTTCCTTGTCAATATAACTGACTTGTTCTGAAAGAAATAAATTTGAGCTTGTTTGCTCCCTTTGACTGCTCATTAAAGTATGAAAGGGGCATTTATCAGGAAGGATTATTCTTTACCAGACCTGGTGAATTATTATGGGAAAGAAACCCCCCTAGAGTCTTCTTTTAGCATTTCCTCAGACTCTCCAAACATGAGGAAGCAATGAGCATGAACTCACTTGGGCTCATAAAATCCACAAGTAAGTGATTACTGTTTCGAAAAAATTATGTCTACAAGATTTCTATCTGCACTCGTGTTGGATGATGTGGAATACGTTAAGGTCCACCGTCCAACAAATCTCACTCCATCGACATCAGCACCTTATCTGGAGCAGAGATTAGAGATTATTTAGCACCCTGGAATCTGCATGCCTCAATGGCAGATGTCCTTGTTGACAACCCTGGGAATACACCAATGTCTCTTGGTTGATAGATCCTAGAGGTGACTCGACACCAACACCTCTATTTGTACCTGTTAGGATGTGCTGTAGGTACCTTGAGGCCCATTGACATCACTGGTGGGTCTTCTCGCATCGGTTAACGGCATTCACTAATGGCCGGTAATCCGATGATTTTTGTTTATGTTCGAATCCAAAACATTCATTCACACAAACCATAATTGTACCAGGGGAAGAGATTTGAAGCTTTTGAAGACATGATCTCAGTTCATCTTTTTTAGGACAGAATAAAATCCAGGTTCAGGGATCCTCATCAAATAATTTGCTACTATAAACAGGAAGTTTTTCTCAACAGGATATATTGGGTAAAATTTCTCTGCAGATTCCTGAGTGTTCCATCAGTACCAATTAGTACCAGCACAGAGTTCATCAGTTACAGGTTCATTAGAAATACCAGAGTAGCTACAATTTTCATGCCCTTCAAATCCAGACTTGACTTCAAAAGAAATTCTATAGCAAGACTTGCATGACAATGGGATAGGTAATTTAACTCAGGTATGTTTAGTTCGTATTGATTTACTGTATTAATTTGCATACTAATAGTTTGAACTAAGGGTGCCTTGATTATTCCATAACGTTTCATCATTTCCACGACCTGTACCTAATGAACTAACCTACCATGACATTTCATGTCATAAAAATGCACCAAATTCTCGGAGCTGGGTTCGACATGACTCATATATGATCATACCCTTCACCTATGTATGGCTATCATCATTTTTCCACACACCATCGATCCCCACGATAATTCAAATATTCTCATATAATTTCTCTCCCGACTACATTCCCCATCACATTCTCTCCCTTCGTCGCCCTCGCTCAAATTTTGCTGCTCACCCACATACCTCCCATGTGATATCAAGTGAAACCATGGTGGAAAATCGCCACAAACCAGAGACATACGCAGACCTAGAGGTCCTTCCAGAATACAAGGCAACCAGAGATATTTTTAAGAAAGCGGGTTGGGAGCCGTTTCTGAAGAAATTCGACGGATATAACGATGCCATTACGCTCCAGTTTGCTCTGCATTTTGAGGGTGGACTCACTAAAGTGCACGATCTCGAGTTCGAAGTCATGGAGAGGTTCATCTTAGAGGAAATTCAATTTCCCACCCAAAGCAATTTAGCAGAGCGAGCCAATTCAAGTACCAACAGGTACCCCTGCTCGGGTACCTGTACTGTACCAAAAGCAATTTAGCAGAGCGAGCCAATTCAAGTACCAACAGAGCCCTCTGAAATGACTTGGACTCTGTCCCAATTCATTCGAAAAAACCGTAAAGTTGATCGACAGACCACTGTACCCAAAGCAATTTAGCAGAGCGAGCCAATTCAAGTACCAATAGGTACCCCTGCTCGGGTACAAAGAGAGTTCACTCCTGAACCCGATCCAGTTGACACTTCTGCACTCAGTCCAGCTCATCCAGATCCAATCAACACCTATGAATGAAGTCCTAATGCATTTACTCCTGAATTCAGTTCAGACCATAATTCCGATAGGGGTAACACCCCTGTTCAAAGTCCCGAAGAGTTCACTCATGCATCTAGTCCTTCACCACAACCAGGGAAGGATCAAACATTTGAAACCCACTGTGAAATTTCCTCCAGTCGATCCTTGAAACCAATGATAGCGAGACTAGAAAGCAGGAACAACAGGTTGAAAGAGAAGCTCCATGAGTACACTGTATTGGATCGACATATAAAAACAGAGAATGAACTCATGAAAGTAAGGGTGACTAACCTCTTGTCCAAAATTGACAGATTGAAACAGAGAAATAAGGGTCTTTTCCGAAGGAATAGGAAACTACAAAAGACTGCCAGAAAGCATGTTATAATCAACCGAGTCCTCAAGAAAGAAATCAGAAATATGAAGAAACATGAGAGGTTACAAATATTGGTTGCAGTTGCTACAACCCTCTGATGGCTACCAGTCTTTAACTTTTTGTTGCCTAAGGACAGGCAAAGACTTCAGTGTGGGGGCATGTTGGTCTCCGGTTTTGATCACGTTTTTGCCTATATTATATCACAACAACTTCCATTTCCATACCCAGTGCCACCCCTTCTGGCTCTGTTTTGACACAATTAATATCTCTTTACCACTCAATGGGGTTACTCAAGGTATCTTTATGTTTCAAGTTATTTTTATGCATTTTGATGCTCTAAATTGATATTGAAACTAATATGGCTTGAGTTAGGTACTATTTCTATTTACAGAATTTGCTAGTACCAGGTACCAGCTCATACCCCGTGGAGATACCAATGAAGCCGCTCAAGATCTGCGCGTTATGGTCAGAAGGAGAGACAACGAGATTCACATGACAGCTGGAGTCATCGCTCACAGGATGCTTGAAGTCATAATGATAAAACTGAGTCGTTAATTCTTCATCGTTCACACTTCGTGACACTACGTGTCACGAAGATGTGAAGACCGTTTTAAACTTGATTCCAAGCTATTTTCGGATCGGGGATCTGTTTGTTTTTATGTATTTTTTCTTTAGACTGTTATGGGAAAAGGATATATATAACTAGGAGGTTGCTCCTAAGAGACAGTTGGATTATTCTATGTTCTGAAATACATTTCTGAATATAATCTATCTTGCGTTATGTTATTCCACTGTTATACAATTTGAGCTATTTCTCTGTGGATGGAACGTGAAGTATACACAGTGATTCCATAAAATGATATAGTTGGTTCTGGTTATTCCTTACAACGTTTGTGCCATTTGGTTGGGCCCGCCAAACAGGTGCAAGTCACTGCTTTACTCTGTCATAGATTTAGTTATTCTAGTGTGTTAGTGTTTGCTTACATGATAGTTTAAAGTTTCAGAATTAACTCGTTCAAAATCGTTTTTATTTATTCTTCAACTGAATCGTTCCAACATACTGATATCTTTTACGTTGATGAGTATTGAACGCATGACTGATTCCTGTAGGGTTTAGAGTATGAACGTGGTTTGATTGGCTTCTAGTTTTCAATTCGAACATCACTTAGAGATTGAGTGAACTTTGCTTTGTTAGATAGTTAGTTACCCTGCTTAGTTAGAATAGTTAGATTACAGTTAAATCAGAGGAAGCTTCCGGTACCAGTAGGGTAAGTAGGGTGTTTCTTTGTTTTCCTGTAGACAGATTTAGATTCATTATGATGATTAGATTAAATTCATTTCCGGAAATACTCTTTTTGTCATGGCTTAAACAGAAATGGTGATGGTAGATGATTAAAAGTAGTAGCGGAATAGTCTTGTGAAATCACACTTTTGAGTAGGAATAGAAGCACCAGCATTCAAGCATAGGATTGTTTTCTGTTGATGAATTAAATAGGAGATGCTAAGTTTCAGGATAGTCGTTAGGATTCAAGTTCTCAGAGTGAGTCCATGTTTTCTTCTTAAGATAGTTTTTAAGTAGGGATTAGAATCTTACCCGCACATATGGTGTAGCAGCTCGAAGTTTACTTACCCTAGTTTGACAATTTAGTGTTTCAAGTCATTAAAATCGTTAATATTGTAGCTTGACAGCTCTCCCAATGATCTGCCCTGATGTTCAGTTTATAGAATTCCTCAATGTATTCTTTCACTGTCATCATCTTCTGTCTTAGGTTTTGCATTCTCCTGAATAGAGTAATTTGATAATCCTTGGGGATGAATTTCACCTTCATCTTTGGGATCATTCTATCCCAGATTTTGATCTTCTGCTTGCCCTTGCAGCATCAGTTGGCTTGTAGTTCATCCCACCACAATGTTGCATGTCCCTTTAATCTTGTGACAACATTCTTGACTTTCTTTTCCTCTTCGACATCTTCATAGTCAAATTATGTGTCTATAGCTCTAATCCAGTCTAGCAGCTCCTCTGCATCCAAGTTTCCCTCATAAACTGGAATTTCCATCTTTGCTCTTGTACCCATTCTTGCAATAGCTCTGATCAAATGTTCATTTGATGCATCTTCGGCTACAACTTCTTCTTCATTTTCAGCCTCAATCTCATTTTCAGAATCACTAAGATCCCCTACACTGGCTGTGCATCTTTGTTTTGTCTCCATGTCTTCGAGTCTGGCTCATAGATCATGTTGTAACAGATTTTGAATTTTTCTCTACTTAGTGTCTTCATCCCAAATGTGTTTGAGAATCACATCAAGCTTATAAATTAACTAGAGATCTCAACTCCATATTATCTATAACTTACATCAGATTTGTTGAAAGACTTTTAGGGATTTTTGGGAAGAAAGTTTGTATTCTGAGGCAGAAGAGTATTTACAGTATATCAAAGGATGCCTCGGTAACCCGAGAGCTCATGAGAAACCTACTCGAAGAAGTGAAGCTCTAGGTCCACAATTGCATGAACAAAATCCTGAAAATAACGACATCCAATACACCACTCCACAACGATCTATTGAAAGATATATTAGAGCTCACTATCAAGTTTTTCAGATCTGGGAATTCTTATTATACACTTCTATACAAACTATATAATGACCTCGATTTTGGATGAGAGTTTTGATGACAGTTTTACACAACAACCAACATGGCTAAAAAGAGTTTAAGTATTCTAGAAAAGTTTGTTCATACTCTGGTGAATGAATTCGCTTATGACCCAATTTGACTGCCTCTCACAAACGACTCTGCTCAGGTGCTTTATAACCGCAGGACACTGGAGAAGATATGGGATACTAAACATAGTGCTGTTAATTCATACACCTGCCAAACTTTTGACATTAGCTATGCCATACCTCAGATTGAGCAAGAGAGAGATGAAAGATTTCTTGAAGAAGATGATTTCCAATTTTGAATGTCTAGTTCATATCTCTCATTTGGGAAAAAGAAATATGCTTCTGGATCTTCTGCCGTGTTGGAATGCCCTGTGGCAGGATTTTAATCTGCTGCATCTTTATTGTTAGTACCGTGAAGAAAACAGGGAATTATTTTTGTCAATTAGAGGGCACGAGTACATGTTCGAAGTCATTAACAAACCAACACCAGACTCCAACTCATTTGATTGAGTGAATCATTTCCAAAGCCTCTCTAAAGGCATCGTCAGACAGAATGGATTTGCATCTCTCGTATTTACGAATGTGAAAGAGATAGGATCGTGGGTGTCATCAGTTTGGAAGACCATCACTTGCAGACGGTACCCGAAAACTCAGTATCGGCCTTTATATACATTTTGTATGACATTGCACAAAACGAGCATTCGAAAATCCAGACTAGGGTTTTGAATATTTATTGTTTTATTGATGTCACTCTCGATCTGTTAGCTCGACACCAAAATGAATACTTCTACTATGGAACTGCAATCCTCAAAGTTTCCATAGACGATGAATGTGGACCGAACACCAACGCATGCCGCATGCACAAAATGTGGACAACACACTCCGCACACCAATCACAGGATTTCAGGATTTTGAATATCATTTTTCACACTACGCTTCTTCCTCCGAAAGTCCGAAACCCGAGTTTCTGGTTCAACATATTGAAGAGTCTTTGTTTAAGGGCCCTGGAGCTCCAGGCAAGCCGCTTTTTCCATCTCAGCATGTGGAAAAGAGAATTGTCAGACTAGATTCAGGCACAACTCATTATTATCCTGTTGAGGGCCTAAGTGAAAAGAATGAGAATTCTGCACTACTTCATTACATTCAACTCGAACCAGATGATTCCAAGATAAATGTTCAATTAGATTTTTTTGTTCTTAGTGCCAAGAAAGAATCCTTTAATCATCTTATATCTATCGAGCAGCTTGGTTATATTGTTCAACTGAGGACACGAAATGATTCTGGGATTCGAGGAGCAGAATTCATTATCCAATCCACTATCAAGGACCCTGCACAGCTTGATCTGAGAGTGGAGGCATTTCTTAAAATGTTTGAGAGTAAACTACATGCTATGTCAGATGATGAGTTTAAGACAAACGTGGATTCTTCGATTGATAATAAGCTTGAGAAACACAAAAACTTGCAAGAACAATCAAGCTTTTATTGGAGTGAAATTGAGCTTGGAACTCTTAAGTTTGACAGGAAAGAAATTGAGGTTGCTAAATTAAGGAAATTGACTAAGCAAGACTTGATTTACTTTTTTGATAATTACATGGCTATCCCGGAAAAAGAAAACTGACTGTGCAAGTATATGGAAGTTCTCATAGTGGAACATACAAACATACCAAGTCTATTGACATATCCTCTGACAAAAAAAAAAAAATGTTTGTAATGGGAAAACTGTTACGGCAGATACTTCAGATAGAGAGCTATTAAAGGATGACACAGTTAAACTTGCTTCTTCAGATCAATCATATGATATGAACCGCTGCTCGTGGTTTGGATATTCCTAATGTTGATCTGGTTATTCATTACAAACTACCCACAACTACAGAGATTTTTGCGCATGGATGAAAATTAAACTGTATACACTGCTATAGATAGTTCGCTAGAAATTAGGATTTATTTGTTCTTTTAAATTAGTTCAGATTACTGTTAGTTAAAGATAGTTGAAGTTAGTTAATTGTCAGTTATGATATGATGCGGATTCAACCTCCTTGAGAGAGGAAATTTATATAGAGATGCATTCATTGTAAAGAAGAGGGGGGGGAAGACGGGAGAAAGCTCTAGGGCAGAGAGCTCCTTTTGGAATGCAGAGTTATTTTGAAAGCTCGGAATGGAGTTATACAGAGTGACATGTTTTCTTGATATTATGAGATGCATCATGGTCATTTCTTTCACTATGTTCTCCTTTTTGTCATTTAATCTATCTGTTCTTTTATTGACTGAGTTAAAATCTGTCTGGAATTCATTTTACATGCTCCTTTCACACAGTTAATAAGAGTTATGTTTTCAATGGTGACTGGTCAGAATTGACTCCAGATAAGTGCTCTGTATCTAGCCATCAACCTTCATTTTTTTCTTCCAAAATCATAGTGAAAATTCATCCCTGATAGATTCTTTCACTGTGATGGCCCTTTCCTTTTCTTTTTCTACTATTATATCATGATTATTTATAGTTGAAAGATAGACTTACTTTGTCTCATTTTTTGCAAGTAATGCGATCACCGCTATGATCTCCTTTCTGTGGTTTTCACTTGACTCCATGCCCAATGGACTATTTTCCTGGATCAACCCCTAACATGATTAAAAAATATTTTCTAATAAGAAATCTGGCCTTCTTATTGTAATTATTGAATATTCCTGAGTAAAGAGACCTTAGCTGTTGAGAGAAACTATCTCCGAGTGTATTAGGTCAGAAGTGCATTCAAAATCAATTTTCAGGGTTTCGCTTCCTGCAACCCAAGTCAAGTTCTGAACAATAAATAACTTTTTCTTTTTTTTTAAATGTGCTAAGGCTTGGCTCTATTACAGCCTAGAGTCAAATCTTGCGACAACAGATCACGCATCTCTCTCTCCATGGCTAGATCTGTCATCTGCCTACCTCTTCTTCTCGGCATTTTCCTATCCTCTAGTGGATCGGGTGTTTGCATGTCCCTTCTTGTTGGCGGCATGGTGAATTCTCTTCCTCTGCTATAGAAATCAAAGAACCTCTCTATGCTCTGATACCACAAATGAAATCGATGCCCTCAACCCGCAGGTCGGAAAGTCCACATCAACACATGATCTTTCCTTTTTCCACGGCCCAAAGAACTCCAAACGATTATTCTATTTCCCTTTTTGGAAATCTGCACCCACAAAAACTCTCACAGGATCCCCTCTTTACACTTGGGAGATCGGACTTCGCGACTTCGCGAATCCAGAGGTCGGGCATTGGTCTCTCGAATCCCCAAAACCCAAAATAGTCAACACTGACCTTTCCTTCTCACTTTCGGGACTTTCCCTATCATGAATTCGGTGATCGTGATGTTTGAGAAACTTGTCTCCTTAAATCCTGAATCCCAATATGCCGAAACTCCAACACACGCACGAGTTTGACTTTTCAATGCTACCTCAACCCTATAGAGACTTCGGACTTTGCGGTATCGCGAATCCTGATGTAATGAGTTTTGGATTTTACTCCACGATTCTCCGAAATAGCATGCCACCTTTCCGCTCACTGACTTCCCTGTGGCCCACACAATTCCTTTGACTTTTTTGGGATATTGCATTTCATGATATCGCAATTCCCGTTGCAATGTTTACGTGACTTCAACGTATGAAACCCCGATATGGAAATCCACGAGTAAATCCAACGACCCTTGTGGCTTGGATCTACGTTCCTGTCCCTCCTGAGATTTGAACCTTTAGTGAATACTTCACCATATCTCCCCTGCTTCTTTGTGAGATCTAACGACTCATGGAAATTCGTGAATCCTCGTCAGAGAATTTTGACCATCCGTTCTTTCTTCTGATGATTTCTGCAAAATGAACCAAGTATTCCTCCGTGAAAACTTGTCTACCTGCACACAAACTTGCAACGCCTGCTAAACACTCCACAACACAAGCTTCCTGTGCTTCTCTTTGGCGATTAATCAAAGGTACTATACCTCCTGAGCTTTTTTTCTTTAGCGTCGAGTCTTAAAGAAGAATCTTGCACGCACTCCTTGTAGCAACCTTCAGACACTTCCAAGTGCTAAAATTCCTTCGACCCTGTGCACACCTGCAGCAGCAGTCTCTCAACGCTTCACTTGGGTCCACAACCCTGAGATTTTACTTGGCCTGCGTACTCCTTGCACGGCTCCTGTGCCTGTCTGCACTTCAAAATGAATGAGAACAAAAGCTACCCTATCTGAACCTTTTGTCAACGCACTCCTTGCGGACACTTCAACTGCACTCCTTGTAGGAACCCTTGTTTAGATAGAGAAACAATTGAAACTCATTCCTACTTCCTTTCATACTTCAAACTCTAAACATGAAATCATATACACGGCATATAAAGCAAATGTATAATAGAAAGCAAACATTCATGAGCATATCATTCAACATCAATACACAGAGAATAAACACGAAACCATGAATTTGAATTAACCTCTTTCTATTAATCCAAATATTTGTACATGGGTGTTCTTACACATCTCTTTGCATGCTCTTCTCAACAATGTTGTTTCTTCTATGCTCATCTACTGATAATGTTACAATACACAATGAGGGTGTCTATATCTCGTTTCCCTCTTACACTCTAAACTGTCTAATCTAGGATTGAATTCTATCTACCTTACATTTACTACCATAAATGCCTTCTACCTACTAAGGATGAGAGCAAATCGCTCAAAGTCCAGTTACATTATACAAAGGCGCTCCTTCTTAATGGATTCATTTAAGATGGTGGATCAACTTCGAGGAACTTTCAAAATGTGTGCTAGCACTTGTCCAGTTGTCCGATTGCTTCCGCGCTGGTTCGCTTGATGTTGGCGATGCTCCTGCATCAACCTAGGATACATCGTTGCTCATCATGGTGTGCATGTGGATCCATCCAAGATCTAGGTCATTCGTGACTATCCAGCCCCAACCATACTTGCCGAGCTTCAAAGATTCTTAGGCCTTGCCAATTTCTATCATAATTTCATGTTGGGATTCTCCCATATTGCATGGGCCCTCATCCAAGTAACCAAGGGTGGTGGTAAGGAAAAATTTGTGTGGGGCCTGTCCCAACAAAAATAGTTAGATGATTTGAAGCAACATTTGTGCTAAGCCCCAATACTTTCATTACCAGACCTACAAGAACCCTTTGAGATCAAGACAGATGCTTTCGACTATGTTGTGGGTGTAGTTCTCACTCAACACAACCACCCCATGGCCTATCACAGTGAGACACTATCAGATGTCGTCCGTAAGTACACTATTTACGACAAAGAAATGTACTCCATTGTGAAATCCTACCACCAGTGGAGGCATTAGATTCTTTTGAAGCAGACAAATTGATCATAATCCATTTCACTTCATGTAGACACAAGGAAAATTGTAGAATGAACACCATCAGAAGTATTCCACATACTTGCAACAATTCCACCTCAACAACAAGTATAATACATGAATTACCAACTGAGTTGCTAATTTCCTCAGTCGACCTCTAGCTGAGGCACTCACCATGGTGCTAGAATCTTGTGGCCATGAGACCTCTAGATGGCCCCACATGTATGAGAAAGACTCTCACTTTTCCACCACCTAACAAATGTTGGGTGCAAACTCGGTTTTCACTAATTTCAATCTACATGACGGGGTGTTGTGCCATTTGGGCCATCTCTGCATTCCATAAAGCGAGCGAGCGAATTTTATTTGGGAAGCACACTATAGTCGGGTAGCACGACAGTTCACCATCGAAAAGACAGTTGCAATGCTGCAACAACATTTCTACTGGCCGAAACTTCAACAAGATGTTAGGAAGTATATCAGGTCATGAATTGCCTACGTTATTGCCAAACCAAGCACTAAGAAACATGGCTTGTACACCCCTCTTCCTACTCCTGAAAGGCCATGGGAATCCATCTCAATGGACTACATGTTGGGCCTTCCATGCACAAAGAGGGGAAATGACTTTTTTTTGTGGTTGTTTATTGCTTTTCCAAGATGGCGATTATGGTCACCTACAAGAAGAGAATCACAGTGGATGCCACTACCAATATTTTCCTTGAATGAGTATGGGTACATTTTGGAATCCCACAAAGCATTGTCTCATATTAGGACAATCGGTTCCTCAACACATTTTGGTCGAGCCTCTGGTCACTGTTAGACACCAAGATCACCAAATCCACTGCATTCCACCTATAAACAGATGGTCGAACTGAGGTCGCCAATCAGATGATCATGCTTATCCTATGCATGTACAATTCTAAGAACCCCCACACATGGGATGAGATTATTCCCTATGTTTATCATAGCTACAACTGAGCCCTACATAGCTCAACCGACCAAAACCCATTTCGGGTGGGGTTGGGATTCCAACCATTAGGTCCCATGGATGTTGCACTACCCCTTTTTTATAACCCTAAATTGCACCACACATGCTTACCTAGAATCAGGCCAACTCATATCCCTTCCTTGCCAAAGCCATGCTGAATAAACTCTTAAAAATCCTCTTAAAACAAGTGACACGCGCCCTAAACCACTATTGCACACGTTGGAACACTGGCAGGCCTACTACTGCACGCGTTGGAACACTGATTGGCCTACTACAGCCCACGTTTACCTAACAAAGAACAAAAACAGGAAAGTTTCCAACGGGACAAAAAGCTATGGGTCAGTTAACTGAAACTCCTGGCCATGCATGGCCGAGAGTTCGTCCAAAACCCTAGCTCCTTCTAGCCTATAAAAGAAGGGGTAGGGGTACTATTTGGAGGAGGAAAATTATAGCAAAGAAACTCTGCCCAATTGCCGAATCCGTTTGTCCCAACCCTTTAGCCTTTCCTCAAGCCTAAGGAGAATTCAAGCAAAGCAGTTCGAGGACAAAGAAGAGGAGGAGCCCAAGATCAGGATCGAGGAACGGTGGCCAGTCTCTATTATTATTGTAAGTTGATTCATCTTGAGATTAATAAAAGAATACTTTTTTCCGTCCCAATGCATGAGTTTTGTATGATTTATTCGATTTATTCTTAATATCTAACCCTCAAGTAGAAAAATAGAATGCATGCGTAGTGTTTTGTCTTGATTGCAGGATCATCTTTGGAAGGAGCAGCGCAAGAAAGCGGACAAAGCGCAACGGAGGATCTACACCAAACATCAATAAAAAGGTTAGTAGGTTCTTTCCATGTTTTCTTGTGAAAAAGGGGTTTGAGTTTTGGGGTGATAGGTTAAAAGTAATTTCTTTAGGGTCATGATCTGCATACAAGTTTATCCCTAGCTTGCTAGTCCATAGGGTATTATTTCCCAACAACAGAATTGGCGACTCCATTGGGGAAGATACTCTTAGGGTTTCCAGATTTAAGTGAGGTTTTTGGGTAGTTTAAAAGAATAGATTTTCTGTTTGTTTGTTTGTTTGTTTTCTGTTAGGTCAGAGCTAGCAGGGAACCTGGTTCTTAATACCATTTTTTCCTTGACTGTTGCTTGACATTTATTATCGGGACACACAGAGGTACACGCAGCCTGCAGAAGGCCTGCACGCGTGTAACCCGCACCCTGACCTTCTACAGCCCGTGTTTGAACGCTTGTTGTAGAGGTTTCAGTAGCGTGTAGGAATCATAGAGCTTAAGAGGCAGTCTCCTCTACCCTGTTAGAATTTTACATTCTCACGGGGCTTTCTGGATCCTGTCTGAGTCTTGTTGGTTCACTATCTTATTTCAATTTTCTTTATTGCGTTTGTTTCCTTTTGCAATTATTTTTTCTTTTTGTTGAAGAAGAGGCATCCAAGCCTCTAGGAGACCCTGGTTGTCAATACCAGAGGCCTCTTCCAAGTCTAGGCTTCCTGTGTTTAGTTTGGTATTAGCATTTATACATACTCGCGGCCTGTTCAAGTTTTGCCCGCGGGTACCCGCATGTTGTTATAGCTCAGAACGCGTTTGCACGCGTGCTGTTTCAGTGACATTCGCGGGCTTGACTGGTTTCTTTTCAGCCTGGGTGGGGCAGTCATCCCCTCATGTGGTGAGAAGTGTTCCTCTTAGGGGTTTGATTCTAGGGCTGCATAGTCAGCAGGTTAGGGCCTCTTACGTTTAGCCTGTTGTTTCTTAATTGATTGTTGATAGAAAAGATAAAAAGGAAAAAGATTTTGTTTTATGGTTTTTAGACAAGCGTAAGAGTCGGTGATTTCTTGATTTCCATTTGTGCGTCTTTGCTCTGGTTCTTTGCGATCTGCGCTTTAAACCAGAATTTTATTTTGTTTTCTTGGTTTTGTGCTTGTCGACATTTTCCCTTTGTTGCTTCATTTAGCACTGAAATAAATTTTTTTTTTATCTCTTTTTCATTTGCTTCTTTGCTTGAAGATTGTGTTGCTGCATCAATAGCTAGGAAGAAGTCTTTTGTTCATAAGTTCTTGCAGTGCATTTAGAGAATAAGTAGCTCGCAGATTGAGTGAAATTCCTTTATGTTTGCTGCATGAAATCTTAGAAAAATTGAAAAGAAAAGAAGTCTTTCTTAGTGAAAAGTTGTTGGTTTTTGCATTTTTAGTAAAAGTTTTTGTTTCCAAGAATTTCTTATTCATTTTTTGCTTTGATTCTTTACACACCATCAATGACACCTTCATACCTTGTGACGTAAAAAAGCCCATTAAAAGCAACACTAAATTAATATCTGTTAGACTCTTTTGTTGGTAGGGTTCATACACTAGCTCAGGACTAGGGCCTTGGAATAGGTTGGAGAGTAAATTCTCCAAGGCCACTCAAACCAAACATTGGAGTCTGTCATAGGGAGTGTAGAAGTCTAGTTACGTGAAAGCTATCTGGGACCCCCCTCTAAAATAGGGGCTAAACACGAGGTCGCGTAAGGAAAGGTAGCGAAGATAACCCCTCCAAAGCTGGACCAAGCGTAGTGGAGAACACATATCGAGGATTTGTTAAGGGATTCCGTCATTTGCATTTTCCACGGGGCTTCGTGGGTCTCAAATCCATTCGAGGTCCTCAGTTGTCTTCCATACCATTTTCTCTCGATACCCTGCTCATTGTGGTCCACCCGACTATTGACTGTACCCGCCTGGTGGCTATTCGCGTGCTGGAAAACTAGTTTCCAATCTTTTTAGGGACATACACAGGTGACTGCGGGGGTATACCACGGTACCTAGGAAAAACATATGGCCACGATTTGTAGAGTATACCTGGAGGGTTCTTCCGTTTTCGAGTTTCACTTGCACCGGTAAGTTGCTCTAGTGTTGGTTGTTGTAACTGTTCTTCCAACTAGTTTAGTGTTTGCTTGATTTATCTCATAGGGGCTTCTTTTTTAGTGTGTGTTACTATTTGATCATGTAGAATACCTTAGCATGTCGTGGATCTTCTCAAACTGTGGAGGATTCAGGGCTCCGTCGGTCACGAAGGCTTCTGGGCCTATCGCCAGTTATACTGGAGCCACCCCCGCCACCACTGAGGTGGAGGCTAGACCAACAAGGGTCTTTCGAAGCAACCAGATTTCAAACCATTGAGCCCGAAAAACTCCTAGAGGAATCAATCGCCAATCTTGGTTCGGTTGAAACCCCAACCACTGATACTTGGCCGCAAGTTATTGTGCTAATTCAATTTTACGAAAGCCTATCAGTGCCTCACACAACTATGGCAACAAACGTTTTTACTTCCTCTGGGAATTCTTCTATTCCCATCACCATTGTCACCATAGGAGAAGCATCTCCTAACTTACCGTCATCAGTCCGAGCCACTACGGTCTCGACCACAACTATGTCGCACAGTGGCCCGTCCCCATCTATTGCAGCAGCCACACCTCCCTTCACACCTAGTGCGACATGCCCTCCATTCTCATACGGTATGCCTAGTTCGGGTACCAGTCCTGCACTCACTTAATCCACTTTACAGACTTTGGGTCTGGGGGTAGGGAGCTCTAACGCTCCTCTGTAAGGTCAACTTGGGGGCGTTCCTGTCCCTTTTAATTCTTTTCCTTACACTTGAGGTCATATTCCTCCTTCGTCCCCTTCGCTTGGTGGTCTGCATCAGCAGTCCGTCGGGCAGCCTGCACACACAAGTTCATTTGGAGCCGAAAGTCAAGGAACACCTGCGCAAACTTTGCCGGTAGGTTCATCATCGTTTGTTTGGAACGAGACATTTGGTAACAACACTTTCGCATCCACTGCTTTCCCATCTGGGGGCACACCCATTTTTGGACAGTCTACTCCGGCGTAGGGTACTATTCCTGCACCGGGGGCACATATACCAGGACCTTGGAACTCGGGACAAGGATCCATTCCTTCCTCTGGAATGCCATTCTGGGGTAATTCTTTCCACAGTCAATGGAACCCTGGACAGAATTCTATGCCTCTCCCATCGGGACCGGCATGGGGTAATCCTTCCCAAAGTCCATCAAACACGATGAATTCCCAACATCCTATGTCCTTTATGGGGAATCAGCCAATGATGTCTCCACATATGCAAAATACTTACGCTGGTCAGGGCTATGGTTTCTACCAGAATTCGGGCCAGCAACCAAACCTTTCCTGGCAACCTGGTGCTAGTCAAACTCCAAGACCCTTTTTCCCAGGCTATCAACAACAACCCAAACTACCTTTCTTGGCGAAGTTACACTTGCTTGATTTGACACGGTTGTTAAATGATCCTATCTGTCACGATCTGCGTTGGCCTCCTATGCCAACGAAGTTGCCTTCGGACATTCCAAAGTTCAAGGCCAAGCCTAATGAAGATCCAGGTGATCACGTGACTACTTTCCACCTTTGGTGTTCATCTAACTCACTGAAATATGACTCTGTCCAGTTGCGATTGTTTCAACGCACTCTTATTAGGAGTGCCATGAAATGGTACATCGAGCTTGATCGCTCTCAATATTCTTCTTTTGGAGAACTGGCTATGGCCTTCCTTAACCATTTCTAGTTACTTGTGAGATACGACGCAGGCAAAGAGCCGCTTGCTAATTTCAAACAGACGATAGCGGACCATATCTCTGACCATATTAGAGAGTGGTGATGCCAAAAGAGTCTAATCAAAGTGCCAGTTCCACCAGCATTGCTTCTTGAGTGGTTCCTTAAGTATTTAGTCCCCCAATTATCCAAAGACGTCGCAACTTCTGGGGTTTTCTCCGAGGATGATGCCATCATGAGGGCTCAACAGTTTGAGCTTATCTATTCTCAGTCTGGTTTATTATATAACATCCTTCTGGATCCACCACGATCAATTCTAGATAAAACTAGACAGAGAGCCGGACCACATGCCGATGGTATTGTTGGTTCAGCCCAAACCAAGCTCGTTGAGAAATTGAAAAAACAATTGCAACAGTTATCCATACAACACTTAGCGGCCAGCCAGACTACTGCTTTGGCTACTCCTCCTACCCAAACGTCGAAAGTACACTCCATGCAGAAGACTAACCCAAAGGCCAACCAGCAGCCTGAAGGGAAGAAAAAACAGTGAAAGAAGGGTAAGGGGGAGAAAAAACCCACTGACAATGCTGGCGAGGGCACCACATAAAAGCGAAAGGCGAGGTATCTGTGCAACTTGTGTGCGGAATACCACCCGACCCATCTATGTCCTCGACTTGCAAAGGCCCATAAGTTTGTCACACAGCAACAACAAGCCGTGTTGACTAATCCCTTTGAGCATGGGCAAAATTTAACTCAAGCCTCTACAAGTGCCGAAGAGAGCAGCCAAGAAACCTACCCTCCTCCAAACAACTCCTCATCCGCGAATGTATATATGGTTAGGGGTGATGCTTTAATAACGACTAAAGCACACGACTATAGTAAACCAAGCGCCTCTAAAAAAGGTAAATAAGCCGAGATCCCATCTCTTCCTCTATAGATTGAGAAGACGTTGGGAGAAATGATGACACGCATTCCAAAGGGTGCATTTAAGAAAGCTTCTCACAATCCAAACGCAAGGGCCACCCAGAATTACTCTGTGGTGGAAGATTTATCCCAAATCCCTTGTGCTATGTCCGCTTTGGAAGTCCTCCAAAGTTTCCCTGCTCAGAGGAAAGCCTTGTTGACTGCTTTAGGCTCTACTAAGACTTGTAACCCAGGTACCATCATGTTAGATATGACTGACTTGAATCCTCGTCTGCCTTACCACGTTGCGTTTCAGATAGTAGTGGCTCATCCCACGAAAACTTTTACATAGAATATCTTCCGCACGGTGGTCAACGAGGGCACTTTGACTTGCGTTATGTCGTTAGCATGCTGGAAAGCCATTGGTCAGCCTGAGTTGTCTCCATCACCTACTCTCCTTACTTCGTTCGACGGTCATTCATTCCGACCACATGGCATCATTCCTTCTTTCCTTGTGCAGTTAGGAGGGAAGACCGTGTGCGTCGAGGTAGAGGTAGTCGATGCAACCCTCGACTACAATCTCTTGTTAGGTCACAGTTGGAATTATGCTATGCAAGCGGTGGTTGCTACAGTTTTTCGAGTCTTGTTGTTTCCACACGAGGGTCGGATAGTGACCATCGATCAATTGTCCTTCTCTAGACCTGACCCAGCTTTGGGGGCATCCACAGTTCCCATGATTGATAATCCTCAAGCCAGTGTCATTAACATAGGAGTTGGCTTGTGCCCATCTTTGATGGGTACTTTTGATTACCCACCTCCTCATGGCGATGTCAAGTTTATATCGACTCACCACAAGGATGATATTTTTCACGTCTCGTTGTTCTGCACGACTTACTTTTAGGATCCATGGATTCTTCCTTCCCCATCAGCCACGATGGATGAGACGGGGCACGCTGGCATGTCCACACCCTTGTTGGCCACTGAAGTAGCATACTCTTTGGTCCAGCAAGCTTCAGCTACTCCTGATCCGAATCTCGCACAAGAGTTGGATCCACCTCTTGAGCCTATCTAGGCTCAGGGTTCTCTCCCCAATACCAATTCGTTAGACTTAGTCTTGCCTTTGGACGAAGCTGTAATAGAAGCAATGACTAGTCTGGACAAACCTTGGGAAGATCTTCATCACAGATCATATTTCCTCCCAGAGTTAAGCCGAATCGAGGTAGGAGAATTCACTATCACCATGCTGGGAGATCAGCCATGTCCCACTAACCTCTTAGCTACACAGGAAATTTACGCTGAGGGAAATATGGCGACTATCACTGCTACGATACCTATCAACATCTCCCAAAACCCTGGCATCGTGGAGAATTTCTTCGTCAAAGCGGATTTCTCCCCCGAAGAGATTCAAATTCACACGGATCTTTTCAAATAATTCCGCGACGTTTTTGCCTGGTCTTATGAGGAAATGCCAAGAATCGATCCAAAAATTTTTGAACATGAAATCGCAACGTATCCTAATGCTAAGCCTGTTTGACAAAAAATTCATCCAGTTAATCCTAGGAAAGCAGTATCCATCAAGGCTGAGGTTGAGAAATTTCTCAAGGCAGGGTTTATTTACCCTATTCATTTCACTCAGTGGGTGTCAAACCCTGTGCTGGTCGATAAAAAATAAGACACAATTCGTGTATGTACCGATTTCCATGATTTGAATAAGGCATGTCCAAAAGATAATTATCCAACCCCATTCATCAATCAGATCATTGATGAATGCGCCAGTTGTGAAGCCTTTTCGTTCATGGATGGTTTTTCAGGATATAATCAAATCCAAATCAAACCTGAGGACCAACACAAAACGACATTCATTTTTCCATGGGGGAGTACATTCGCCTATCGAAAGATGCCTTTTGGTCTCAAGAATGATGGAGCCACTTTCCATCGGGCCATGTATTTTGCGTTTCATGACCTCAAACATATAGTCAAGTCCTATCTAGATGATTTAGCATCATGCTCTCGCAAGCAAAAAGATCATCCTACACACCTCAGACTAATATTCGAACACTATTGCTACTTCAGGATTCGCTTGAATCCCAACAAGTGCAGTTTTTGCGTCACATTAGGACGTTTGTTAGGTTTCATCATTTCAACAACGGGGATCATGGTTGATCCTCTTAAGGTGGAGGAAATATTCCAGTTGCCCCCCCCCACGCACAATCTTACAACTTCAAAGTCTTCAAGGTAAGGCAAACTTCTTACGACGCTTCATTGTCAACTATGCCGAAATCACCAAGGGCTTTATGCGTTTACTGAAGAAAGATGTTCCCTTTTTCTGGGACGAAGCTGCTCAATGCTCTTTCGACTCATTAAAACACGCCCTTACTATTGGACCTCTGCTACGGCCACCGAATTATAACAAAGACTTCTTATTATATCTGGTTGCCGCAGAGTCAACCATAGGCATGGTTTTAGTTCAGGAGGATGATTCGTTTTCTGAATACGTGATCTATTACCTGAGCCGAGGCCTCGTAGGACCAAAACTTAATTATACCCATCTCAAAAAACTTACGTTGGCAGCATTTCATGCTGTTCAACAGTTCCATCACTATGTTCTGTTTTGCAAGACCACCGTCGTTGCCATTATGAATCCATTCCAGTACATGTTGACACGACGAGTTATCGGCGGAAAAATACATAGATGGATGATAATCCTCCAATAATTTGACTTAGACTTCGTTTAAGCCAAGTCCAAAAAGTCATTGGTCTTCGCAGAACTCATCTCGGAGCTTCTAGTTGAGTCAGGTGACATTGTGCCTGAGGAATCGCCTATCCGGGGGGATATGTTTTTGATTGAATCATCAGACCCCTGGTACAGAGATATACTAATCTATCTCTAGACTTTGAAGTGCCCCACCTCTGCTTCTCATGATGAGCGTCGGCGGATATGCCATCAGGCCAAGAACTATCTCATACTCACTGATACATTGTATCGGAGAGGTGTAGACTGCATCTTGCGTCGATGTCTCACTCATGAGGAGGCCATCATAGTGCTCAACGATTGTCATACAGGAGCTTGTGGCGGTCACTTATCTGGGTTGGCAACAACCCAAAATATTTTACGAGCAGGTTACTTTTGGCCCACACTTATCAAAGATTGTGTCGAGTCGGTCAAGAAGTGCCATCCGTGCCAAGTCTTCTCACGGAAGATGAGGGCACATCTAGCTCCCATGTTTCCTGTCATCACAGTCGGTCCCTTCACTAAGTGGGGGATTGATTACACTACATGAAACCCCCCATCATCAAAGGGGCACCGCTATATCATTGTAGTTGTCGACTACTTCACTAAGTGGGTCGAAGCTATGCTGATGTTCAAAGATGATGGAAAGACTATATCTCTCTTCTTATTTAACCAGATTATAGCACGGTTCGGCGTCCTAAGAGAGATTGTCACTGACCATGGCAGTCACTTTCAGAACCAAATGATGTCCAAGTTAATGTCAAAGCTTGGGTTACGACAAGAACATTCATCACCTTACTACCCCCAAGCCAATGGGTAGGTGGAAGCTGTAAACAAAACACTTAAGACGATTCTACAGTGAACTATCAACTCAGCCAAGTCAAATTTGCATTTGATGTTATACTCGACATTATGGGCTTACCAAACCTCAGTTAAGACTGCAACCAGTTTCTCACCTTTCCAACTCATTTACGGGCTGGAGGCAGTCTTTCCCATCGAATGTCAAATTCCATCTCTGAAATTGGCAGTACAGTTATTGCCAGACACTTCTTCGTTTGAAGAACGGTTAGTAAACCTTGATGAGCTTGATGAATAGCATCGCGATGTGGCCCTGGCCAACGAGGCTCATAAACATAAGGTCAAGTGTCAATATGATAGGTCCATTCATCCTCGAGTTTTCTCTGAGGGTGACCTTGTCCTGGTTTATGACCAAGATAAGGACCCCCTGGGGGCAGGAAAGTTTAAACCCATGTGGTTCGGACCCTTCATTATTAAGGAGGTTTTAAAAAAGGGCGCTTATCGTTTGGTCGATTTTGAAGGGAATGCTTTGGCAGAGCCTAGAAATGGGCTCTACCTCAAGAAATATTACTCATAGAATGGTCACTGTGGGTAACTTTTTGTAACATATGTATAGTCCTTGTACTATTACTTTTTTATGTTTCTTTTGAAAAACGTGTCATGGACGTGTCATTGATGTTATCTTTCGTCACTATGGCAGATGTCAAGTGAGTCCGAGGTGTTCATTGGGTATGCAGACGGTGCTAGTCGACATACGCGGAGGCTTGCCTCTGCAGCTTGGGTAATATTTACACCATAAGGTCAGTTGTTATCTTCCAGGGATATATTCTTAGGTGACACCACAAATAATGTTGCCGAGTATAGCACAGTTATTGAGTTTCTTCGTGATGCATTGTCATTGGGTATCTCTCGTCTCTGGGTCTATCTAGATGCTCAACTGGTTGTGTCGCAGCTAAACAGAATATACCAGGTGCACGACCCAACTTTACACTGACGATTCCTTAGGGTACGTCTCTTAGAACGCAACTTTGATTATATTACATATTTTCATGTTCCTAGGAGTCTAAATCAAATCACAGATACTCTAGCTAATCACATTTTAGATTGGCATCTTGCTCACACATAAAAAGATCATGATCATACACATGTAAATACATTTTTGTACACATAATCCATAAGACACAAAAAAGAGATAAAAACCATATATAAACATCATAAAATCCTCAGAGTACAAATGTGGGTGCAAGCGCCTCAAAAAGTGGGAACTATAACAAGTCACTGGGGCTTATGCCCTCAAAAAATATATACATATCAATGCTCGTGACACATAAAAGTCTGTTCAGGGCCTATGGGCCCTGTTATACTCAAATACAGCCTGACCCAAATGCCTAAACAATCGGACCCATGTCCGAGGTACCCCCACATTATGAGTCTGCAAGGAGGGTGGCAAGTCCTCTATCTCTGCCATGGGAACTGTGCGAGTGAGCGTAGTGAATTTCCGCTCAATCCGCCTAAGAACCCTCTCGGCCTCTCCTACTGGGAGGTTCCCTGCCACTGCTGCTCCCCCGGCGACGGCCTCTGGCTGTGGGCGACACCTGTTCCATGCATAATCGGTAGGTCGCACGGGTCCCACATCTGCATGTGATACAATGTTCACCTATCAAAAAACTCTGTTATACAAAAACATGATATATATATAAAAAAAGACATAAAAATTACATATGCAAACAAAAAAAACTATACAGGTGGAGACTTACCCATCTCGCCTCGCTCCTCACCAGGAGGCACTGGTATCGCTGGATCTCTGGAAAAATCGAACCCTGCATATGGGTAATCCTCAATAGCTGGGATCTGTCGTGACAGCCAGGCAAAAAAGTCGTCATTGAAGGCCTCGATGGTCCTTCCACCACCCTGTCACAGCAGCAACGCTGCCCATCTGCACACTACGGGGAAAGTAGCCAGATGTCCTCGTACTGTCAACCGAGGACTAAAACATGGAACTCTCTCGAAGAAAAATGAACACAGGATAGTCCCAAACCCAAAGTTCCTGTGTGTCCGCTGTCTGCAAATTTTCAACTGACCTGTCATGCTTGCTAGTAGTGTGGTACTCCAATCAAAAATGTGTGCATTCATGCACTGGATTGCACAGTTCATCTGTGCGCACGAAGCCTGATGCACGGTTGTGGAGCCGGTAATTCACCCAATGAGAGATAATATAGTCTGAAGGGTGAGGCTGGTAATCCTACTAATAGGTACCAAGGAAGATCTATGATCGGTACCAGCCTCACAGTACTCCTCTATCAACTCCCAGACTTTTCTCGACCCCCCAGGAAAAGTCTGAAAGTTGACTGGTTTCCCTCTCCTCAAGAGGCCAGTCAAAAAATAAATGTCCTTGGTGGTGGGCACCAAGGACTGCCCCTCTATCATAAAGGCCTCTGCATCAGGATGCCAATAGTCAACCAGGGCATTCAGCAACCTTGGTTGCGCATGCATAAATGGACACAAAATGAATTTTACTAAACCACACTGTGTAAGTACGGCCATAACATTCGGATCTGCGGCCACTAACTCATTGACAGCCTCGTGCTCCCTCTCCCTCCACTGAACATACATCCTGTCAAAACAACAAAGAAAAAAGGGGGGGATCAGTACTTGTTTAAACCCATTTTTTCATCACGCGGGGGTACCTGCGGCCTGTAGAGGCGACAGTCGTGGGTACCCACGGGCCGACCTCTTTGAGGTCGATGGCCACCCCCAAAACACACTTAAATGCAATAAATGAAGTATTGAAATGCAAGATAAGGGAGTTTGTACTTACTTGGTCCAAGCAGAAGTCCGTTTCATCCACTATCGCTCCCGGAATCACGATCTTTGGCAAAGGGGGTCTTTTGGCTCCAGAGTCAATTTCCAAATCAATAATGGTGATAATGAGCTGCCAGCTTCTATTTATAGACTTTTTGGCCTCTTTTTGTCACTTTTTTGAGCCCCTTTATCAGATTCTTTATACCAAAAACGATTTTGAGTGGTCCCGGAGTTATATGGGAGGGATTTGATTAGGTATTAGGACATTTTTTATTGATTTTCAAAAAATAAAAATAAAAATATATTGACGGTCCATAAAAAAAAATTTGTTCAAAATTCAACTTGAGCATATAGGGTAGGATTTCATCCCGACTGTTGCATCTCGTTGCCTTTTGTTCTTATGATATAAGATCAATCCCATCCGGTTGTGGCATGGAACCGTCATATCCGCTCTAGAAGTGTCACAACTTGGTGGTAGAGCTTACCGAAACATGGATGCCCTAGGTAGGTCCTGGTTGCATTATGGTGTCCATGCCGTTTCTAACAACACTGTAGGCTCGGGGGTCCGTATAGTCTTTCCTGAATACGAGTTTGAGCCTCATTCGCATGGGTATTTTTCACTCTTTGTCTTACCCTCTGGACTCCCAAAATATAACGGGTCTCCTTTAATCCCTTTTCAGACCCTCTAAACATGAAAAGATTGCTGAGCGATCTTGTGATCTTTGACACTCGTTAAACTGAAATTTGAAGTCACATCTATCTGGCGGTAGTTTACCCCTTTTTCGGTCTGGATGGTCAACTGTACGAACAAAGGAATACTCTATCGAAATCCAGTTATTTAGAAGAGTATCCTCAGGTAAGATTTTATTCTTTTTTCGGGCCTGAGGGACTAAATTTATGAAAAAGAAACCCCCCCTGAAGACCATAGTTAAGCTCTTTTTAGACTCCCTAAAATTGAAAAGATTGTCGAGTGACCTTATTCTTTCACACTCGTTAAAATGGTCCAGAATAACATTCCTGATGGAGTCCATAGTTAATCTTTTTTCAGACTCCTTAAAATTGAAAAAATAGCCGAGTGATCTTATCCTTTTCACACTCGTTAAAATGGGTTTGAATTGACGTCTAATCGGTGCTAGTTTATCCCTTTTTTGAACTGACTAGACTATTGACGAAAAAGGTACCCCAATGGAGTTTCCTTTTATGCTTTTTCAGACTCTCTAAATATGAAAAATCACCGAGCTTACCTTCTTTGGGCTCATTAAACTCACATCGAAGGACATTGCCATTGTGTGTTCTATCAACCGCATTTGCATCCTTTACCCATCAGTCTAGTAACAGTTTGCCTTTGCGTCTTAACACCTTTGGCCACTAGAGGATTTTTCCCGAGTATCATTTCCCTAGAACATCAGTCTTGTCCTTGTGCCTTGAGCTTGAATTTTTTATGTACTCGTTCCTCCATTGTAACGTAATAGTCCTTTATTCTTTTTTCAAAAACTATCAAAAAGAACAAAAAAATCAAATATACCCCAAAAAGAGGATGGGAAAAGTATTTTCTTTATTGGCAGCATAATGAGTCACCCTTGGATAAAGCACATCTGTCCGTTTGATTCATCAAACTTTGGGATGTAGTACGACCTTAGGAAGCTTTGCTCACTATATTGAGCTGTTTCCTCCACCGTTTGGTTACTCTTCCAAACATATGGAGAGTTTGCGTTGCCTCCTGCTTCGTAGACTTATGATTAACAAATATGCTACCTGAGTCTTATCACTTGTCATGCTATTGTCCAAGGGAAGTTTGTCACTAAGACTGAGTCGGTCCCTCTGCAATATCTCTCTTGTCCACATACCTGGCCATCCTGAATGTCCAATCAAGTCTTTGTTCAAAATTACTGAAGCCTTCAGTCCGATCATCAAGATTATCAAGTCCATAACTGACGAGCCATCGAAGACCTCTGGGCAGTGTAGTTGTACACTCATATTACACTCCTACCCAAGTCTTAGAAGATTTTGAAGTTATTGCTCGAGCTCTGAAGTACAGCCATCAGGCCGAATCAGCTTCTGGGAGATGGATACTTTATATGTCTATTTTTCTGATTTCGAGATGTAGCTACGTTGTGTAGTGTTTGCAGCTACTCTTCATAGTTGTTTGACATGGATATACAGTGTATTTGATTGGTAGCCATGGTTCTGTTTTATCCGGAGCATGGGTATGCCCGCCTCGGTGAGACATTTGATATTTTTTGCAGATGGCACCTCCTGATTCCTGATTCCTGGGCTCACTCATTCAACATATCAGTACAGATTGGTAAAGATTGGTAATGTATTTTGGCCATCAGATGCTCTTCTGACCTCTCACATTAGGGGGCATCTGTTATAACCCTAAATTGCACCACACATTCTTACCTGGCATCAGGCCAACTCATATCCCTTCCTTCCCAAAGCCATGCTGAATAAACTCTTAAAAATCCTCTTAAAACAAGTGACACGTGCCCTAAACCACTATTGCACGCGTTGGAATGCTGGTAGGCCTACTACTGCACATGTTGGAATGCTGGCTGGCCTACTACAGCCCGTGTTTACCTAACAAAGCACAAAAACAGGAAAGTTGCCGATGGGACAAAAAGCTATGGGTCAGTTAACTGAAACTCCCGGCCATGCATGGCCGAGAGTTCGTCCAAAACCCTAGCTCCTTCTAGCCTATAAAAGAAGGGGTAGGGGTACTATTTGGAGAAGGAAAATTATAGCAAAGAAACTCTGCCCAATTGTAGAATCCATTTTTCCCAACCCTTTAGCCTTTCCTCAAGCCTAAGGAGAATTCAAGCAAAGCAGTTGGAGGACAAAGAAGAGGAGGAGCCCAGGATTAGGATCGAGGAACGGTGGCCGGTCCCTATTATTATTGTAAGTTGATTCATCTTGAGATTAATAAAAGAATACTTTTTTTCCATCCCAATGCGTGAGTTTTGTATGATTTATTCGATTTATGCTTAATCTCTACCCTCAAGTAGAAAAATAGCATGCATGCATAGTGTTTTATCTTGATTGCAAGATCGTCTTTGGAAGGAGCAGCGCAAGAAAGCGGACAAAGTGCAACGGAGGATCTACACCAAAGATCAGTAAAAAGGTTAGTAGGTTCTTTCCATGTTTGCTTGTGAAAAATGGGTTTGAGTTTTGGGGTGATAGGTTAAAAGTAATTTCTTTAGGGTCATGATCTGCATGCAAGTTTATCCCTAGCTTGCTAGTCCGTAGAGTATTATTTCCCAACAACACCCTTGCGATCACTCTGAAAAAACTCGTCACTTGATCAAACTAAAGCTGACAAAGACACCCAGTTCATTGAGCAGATCCAATACATCCACCAACATGTTTAGGATATTTTATAGAATTCCAATGCCAAGTACAAGCAATGCCATGATCAACACCAGGAGCCACATAAGCTTCAGGTGGGAGACAAAGTTTGGTTGCACTTCTAGAAAGAATTCCTTACAGGGCCCCATCAAAAGCTTCACCCACTCCATTATGGACCTTACAACATTACCAAAGATATGGGAGACAATGATTTTTAGCTCAACATTCCCCCTTTCTTGGCCTGCACCCAGTGTTCAACGTGGATTTCCTTCGACCATATTTCCTACCATTATTGGACACCTCAGAGATAGCAGAACAATTGACACCAACGAAGTTCAACCCTGACTTCCTGTAATAGGAATCCAGTGATCATATTTTGGATACACAAGTCAAGGACACTAGCCAATAGAGGATCCAGCTTTATCAAGTTGTCAAAGCAGGGCAGCTCTTGCACCAAGGCAAGTGGCTCACCTGGGGCCAAATTCAACAAACATTTCCTCATCTGACGGGGGAACTCAACGCAATGCAAAACATTGCTTCCTAAGGGGGGAGGATTGATCTAGATGTATTTCAGTGGCCTCCCACCTATTCCAACTGGCTCATTTTGGTAGTTTTTCAGTTTGGCAATTGTTTTCTATTTTTTGGGTCCCGAACTTTTGGGGCCGTTTTGAGGCCCTAAACAACATTTTTAGGGATTTCCACAATTAGATTGGACATAGAGTTAGAGTCTGAAAAAAACATGTGTATCCCTCGGACAGACCTTTCCAATGTGATATCATGCACCTAAAACGGAGATCATATGCAAAAATTACGACCCCGAGAAGTTGATGTACTAACTTACATCGATGGGGCCCACATGACTTTTGGCGCTTCATCTCCTAGGGTTAGGTTTTTGGATGTCTATGGTTTTGGAATTTCTTTTTATTGTAACAAAGGCTTGGAGAGCCTCATTGTAACCATCCTCTTTCGAAGGAGTGCAACCGTGACATCTCTTCTCAAAGATAAGCCGCCACCATTATAGCAAGCTTGTTTTCAGTCTTCATTTTACAGTTTGAGCATATTTCCTTATTGAATAGAAGCCATTTTATTGTATCTATTGTTATCACTAAAATTTCGTCAGCACATGGTTACAAGAACTCAACATCGTCAAACAGTGATGAAGTCATTCATGGACTCGAATTAATTTCACAACATTCAAAAAAGGTAAAAAACTATATAAAGTAGTGAAAAATTGAAGAGCGCTTTACATAAGTTGGGCGCGTGCGCACATGCATGAAACAGGATCGTAGAGTGCGTGCATACGTGCATGATGCGTGGTTGTTAGCGCAAAAGGCTGTGCACCTGCTAAACGACGCATTTATTGAACTGGTCGACCTCCCAACCACTTATGGATCAGCTCCCAAGCCGATTTGACCCTCAAATCTGAGCTGAATCCGAATGGTGGGTTGGTCAAAGACCTAATAATGCCCTAAATGGCCTCTTTTCACACTACAAAGAAGTTAAACAAAATCCCAAAGCAATGCTATAAAAATCCATGAATGCACCTCATTTTCTTAAGGAATTCAAAGTAATGTTATGCTGCCTAGATTGTTTTAAGGACTCCATCCTTGACAAGAGCACTTTGGCACCATTTCATTAGGATATCCACCTCTCCATTGAGTGGATTTGCAAGTAGTTCTTTCACCACCATTTTCATTTTCTTGTTGTAAGGAGAGCAATCTTGTGAGGGTCCAAGAGCCTTCCCTTAGAGGAAGAAGGGACTCATAGTCCCCTTTCTTCTTGGTGCTTTGATTTCATCAATAGATCAGCCTAAAAACATTGGTGACATGGGTCTTTTTGTTTTTGTTATCTCTATGTCCCTATGCTTATGATTTTAGTTTGCATTAGTTTAATTCTTCCTTATAGTTTTGTTTTTCTTTCTCTAACTCTTTCCTCTACAGTTGTCCTGCTCAGCAAGACCCAACTGGGCATGCAAGCACCTCTTATTTTCTCACCAAGGTGACGAAAAGGGTGCAACAGATTGGCGACTCTGTTGGGGAAAGGTATCAAATTCCTACCTCATTTGGGTTTATTTTGCTCTTCTTTTAGTTTTTTTAACTTGCAGGTGCATAAACCAGCCTCAGCCGACTTGCTAACCAATCAATTCCAGGGAGAATTGAGAGAAATCTATCTAGATTTTTCTTTCTCAACCGTTTTCCATAGGTGCGTGGTTATTCCACCCGATAGACACGCATCGTGCGTGCATGCGCTTAAGTGACATCATTCCTCTACGTGCATGCACTTTCTGACTCATCTCTGTTCGCGCGCCTATGCTCTGTGCACCTCTGTCTACACTAGGGGCCACACATTTGAACAAAATTTCAAATTGTAAGTTGTTGGGATGTGGGGAAGGCCATTTGCCTTCTCAAAAATGATTTCAAGCATGTTCTAAATACTGCACCACACTTAGTGCCCTCATCATATAAAGGGGTTAGTCAAAAACACACATAGGCACTTAGGAGGATAAAAATCAATTTCCTTTCTTTGTTTTTTTGCCACATGGATGGCTTGTTTTGGCTTACAACATAAGTGGACAATCATATTTAATCACATCTAACTCATATTTGGGACTAGAAGTTGAAGTAACAATCATTTAGTATGCTTTTCTCTTGCGCCTCCAAGCAATCTTGAGAATCAGAAAAAGATTGCGAAAACAATTTTCATCTCCCTTAACAAAGTTTAAAAACTTTTAGGAGAGGACAACGGCCCTTCTTGGGACCCCTCTTAGTTTTCTTTTTTTACACTCATCTTAAATTTGTAACGGGCCCATACATGCCCACATGCTACAAAGATAGGGTAGTGTTTGAAATCTTTCTTTCTTAGATCAAAACACTAGGAAAGTCTAAAGGTTTGTAATGGGCCCATACATGCCCACATGTTCAATCTAGGATAGTTTCAAGTTTTTCTAGATTACACCACAATAGGGATTTAAAGGATAGTAACGGACCCACATGTCCACATGCTATCTTCCTAGGGATTTTGAATTACACAAGGTTGTACCAAAGACACTTAGTTAATTAGGTAATCAAACTCTTGTAAAGGACCAAGCGAAGTCCACATGCAACAAGGTGACACCTATATCACTAAAAATTGGCACACTTTCACTCACACACAAAACTCACTTATCACTCACATAGCTTCTTTTTGAAACGTGGAGGTCTAAGTAAGTTTCCTCTCAATGGATTCCGAAAAAACCCCATATTTTATTGACAGGACTATCCACTCCCATTTTTAAAATCAACAAGGTTGGTTTGCACCCCCAACCTCACAAAACAACTACATATAAAAACTTTCTAAAAACTCACTAAGTTTTCCTCCACAGAAGGTGCCAAAAGAAATTTTTAGTCTAGGTAGGATTTCGGGGATAGGCATCCAAATAACTCCCCGTTATCTGGTTCTCACATTGTCAAAACATAGAGGTTGTCAAATAGGGAACTGAAAATCCTCCAAGTCAAGTGTTCCAATCACCATAAGGCAGGGAGATACTCGTCAAGGGTTGAAGGCCAAGGTCCATATGTTCTGTGCATCCCTGCTTGAGGCACCCACCTCTTGGACAGGATCCAGCCCGTGACCCATTTCTTAGGCCAAAAATCTAAATGCCGCACTTTGACCGAGGTACCTAGTGACCAACTTTAGGACATCTACCCAGGTGGAAATTGTGGGCTGCAATTGCACCTTGATTGGATTTTGTATGGCTATTGGGAAGTATCACCACTTCTTTCGAGATATGCCCCCTTTACCCCTCATTATAACCAATTATTTCATCCTTCACTAGTTTCTCTTCTGGTGACTTCAGACCTCTATGTTGAGTACTATTGGAAGGTTCAATGCTATTTGAGTGGAAGGACGTTATGTCTTCTAGGACACGAGCATTTTCCTTATTTTGACTACCCCATGCGGACAAAATCCACTTACCCACATATATGTTTCTTTCTCATTTTATGTATGATGCACATCTGATTATAGTTTGAGTTGGATATATATATTGTGTAAACATTCAACGCAAAAGGCTCTTGTTTCTGTATTTCTCTCACCACTTTTTTTCACATATTCACACAGTTAGTCTAACATCATAGGGGAACCACAGAACCCCCATCGTTCACGACGCTTGCTCAACCTCCCTCCTATCTTAGGGGGAGTATTTGGTCGTGCCCGCTCATCGACACCTCCTTCACACAATCCAGAGAGTGCTGCTATCTTAGGATTAGCTTTGCTTGGTTCTACATTACTTGGGTCCACTTCCCAAGGTCATCTGTTCACTCTCTCTCCTCTACATGGAAGCGGAGGACCCACTTCCTCTCAAGGAGAGAGCACCAACCCACCTAGCCCCTATCAAGGGTCAGGTTCACAACACACTATGGCCGGAGCTAATCCTCCTCCCCCCCACTACAGATGCCATATTTGGCCTCTCTCAACATACCGAATCTCACCAAACTCACCAATGATCCTATATTGCATGATCCCACATGGCCTGCAAAGCCAACAAAACTACCTTTAGACATACCAAAGTTTGAAGGAAAGGCGGGGGATGACCCTGCCAATCATGTCATGACCTTTCATCTTTGGTGCTCTTCCAACAGCATTATGGATGATTCCATCAGACTATGATTATTTCAACACACCCTCACTGGTCCATCAACTAAATGGTATGTTGAATAAAAATCAGGGTCCCACACAACCTTTGAGTCATTGGCCAAATCATTCTTGACCTTCTTCCAATTACCCATCCGCCATGACAATGGTCTTGAACTACTTTCTAACTTCAAACAAACCTCATCCACACACATCGTTGACCACATTCACGAGTATTGTAGGCGACGTAGTTTTTGCAAAGTGGAAACCACTAAGCAATAATGCCTCGACTGGTTTCTTAGATCACTTGTATCTCTCCTTGGAAAGGATGTAGCTTCTACCTTCCCTCAATCCGAAGAGGAAGCCATCAGTAATGCCCAACAGTATGACCTCATCTATGCACAGTCAAGATACTTATACACGGTACTTCCTGATCTTCCAAAACCTATGCCATTTGGCCAAGACAAACTTGGGATGTCTCACTCAACGGACGGACTAATCGGTGCCACCACACACCATGGTCCACAACCCCAACCACCACCGATGTATGGCACACCTCAATACCCGCCAGCCTATGGGGGCACTGCTTATTACCCCCCACCCCCTTATCAACAACCATACCCTGTTGCTATACCTCCACCTATCAGTGGACCACCACCGACACCTCCCATACATCCACCTATTCCCACAAATAGTGGTATTCCCTCAACATCCGCTTATAGTACTAGCGAAAGCACTACGCCTTCCTATGTGTTAACACTCCAGGGAACTACTTAGGGCTTATCAAATAGTTAAATGAACCAGTGCTCTTAGAAACTGTAAATCAGATGATAAATAACAGAGATGGAATGCAGAATATTTCTGAGACAACCAAGTATATTAACATGCAGGGTTTATGCAACCAAATACATGCATAACATC
>ML823688.1:69231-79340 GCA_009831015.1 Picea engelmannii
TGAGTTGGGTGGAATGCAAATCTTGAACGCATTCTGGGATAAACCTGTGATGCCGACTTACCCGATTTGATGGTGTCAGATTTTCTGAACCTCACCTGTACCTGCGCCCCCGGATGCGATCTTACCATTTCGGGTGTGATCATAGTTGCGCGTTGGTTGTGAAAGATTTCAAATCCCTGTCATATCCAGTGATACAAACTTAAACTGCCATGATGGTTTGCACCCTCCAGCGCAAGCGTCGAATCTCGTTGTGACGTGGGGATGATCATATCATAACTTCGTGCATGTGTGGGTAATGAGCACGTGATCGTGCTTCACGCAGCTATGATGTTTGAAGAACTTTCTTACCATCAGGCTCGCTTGCCACTTTCATCAACATACGGTCTTCTCGGAAAACTCGGCTAGCTGCGGGAAGTGAACCCTTTCCACAGCTCGGCATTTGATAGGAAGTTCGTGTTAGCCGCGGAAAGCAAAACAACGTACCATATCCCCTTTTTTTTAAAAAAAATCGTTCCTTGGCGCGAAAGCAGGTACTCTCCACGGCGTGTCACGTGTGGGTCGTCTGTCAGGCTTTTCGTGCCTTGTCACTTTCCACAACGTTTTGAACTGGTGAAGCGATGCGATTAGCTGTTGAAAGCTAGCGCTTTCCTCAGCACACAATAGGTCCTAAAACATGAGGTTAGCTGTTGAAAGAAAACAGTCATTTTTTGAAATGGAAGACTTTATTTTCGATTATTTCCTAAGACCCATCACAAAAACCAAAAATTTTCTGAACCGAAAAAACTCGAAAATGACTTGAAGCTACTACTAAAAGCTATGATATCCACCCAAACTCGGCCAAAAGGACGGTTTCATTTTGGGAGTTAACACTATGTACCTTATGGATCGATACCACCACAAAATCCTTACTTCCCATTTCCTGGTCCTCCATAACCCATGGCTCCCCCACATTCACATGCGGGGGTAAATTTTGTTCAACCTTCTGCCGCTCAACAATACCAAAATTTTGAACAGTTGAACACAGGGAACCCAACTCATCCATCAAAAAATGCCAAGAAAAAAGGATGGAACAGGAATAACAACAACTTGGCTCAAGGCGGGAATCAACCCCCACAACATCAACCCACTGGGGGCAACCTGAACCAAGGGAACCAAAACCCCCAAGGGGGAAATAATAACAAACGCCAAGGGAGAAATAATGTTAAAACCATCTTCCCTTGTGCCCCTTGTGCTGAGTTCATTCATTACACTCATCATTGCCCCCAGATCGTTGATTTCAAATGGTTGAAAGACTCTGGTAGTCTTCCCCATTCTCCTGCACAACCTGCCCCTCCGCAGGCACCACAACAATACATGCAACAACCCCCTCCCGCCATGCTGCAAAATCCTATTCCACATCAAGGTGTGATAAACACCCAAAAAGACACAGAACAACCCCCACCTCAGGTGGGACAATACCTCAACCCCAACAATCCAGTAGAGCGTACAATTCTCCTCACCAGTAAGGAAGAAATCCTTCTGCAAACGCGTAATCGTCAGTATCATGCACCCACTAAGTCTTCCCCCATCACTTCAGAGACGAACCCTACACCAACGGGACCCCCATTGGTGATCCCTCGCCCTTCCGCCGAACCATCACTATGCATCCCTCACATCCCCTTGCGTAGGAATGTCCACAACCCACAGGCTAGGGCAGCTCATAACTATAGCTTGGTAGACGACTTAGCGCAATCCCTGGCCGCCATGTCAGTCTTGGAAGTCCTCCAGACTTGTCCTACACAGCGGAAATCACTACTTTCTGCCTTGGGGGTAGTCGAACCTGCCGATACTCGACTCATCGCCTTTGATCTTGATAGCGGAGAACCTCGTCTTCCCGCCTTGATCACTTTTCAAATACCAGTGAAAATACGGAACATCACAGTTCATCAGTGTATCATCGATGAAGGTGCATCTACATGCATTATGTCCCAAATAGTATGGCAGAAACTTGGTTCCCCAGAACTCATACCCTCTGCCATCACATTACGAGCTTATGACGGACAACCATCCTCTCCTAAAGGGCTCTTCCAAAACGTCCCCATTGAACTTGGGGGCAAGACTATTCTTATCGACATTGAAGTTATCAACACTCCACTCGATTACAATATCCTGTTTGGTCGTAGCTACATGTACGCTATGAAGGCAGTGGAATCTTCCGTCTTTCGGACAATGATGTTCCCACACAATGGGAAGATAGTTACCATTGACCAAGTCTCACATTATGAGCCTAGCCCATATGCCAACCTCGATAACATTCTTCCTCTCGTCCACACCAACCAAGATGCATATCCACTGATAGAGATGGGCCCTGGGATTTTTAAAGATCCATCCTTGTTAGGGACGTACCATGGAGCACCACCACTCCTTCATCCTACTAATCAAGTATGCATCATCTCATCTAACGGAACTCACACGAAGGATGCTCTTCCTCCTCTGGAGGCTTTAGTCATTCCTGTCGTCCCAATAGTCGCAGAACCACTCCCGCCGGAGCCTCCTGCGCACTCATCGACCCCAATAGTCCACGAATCCACATCCCCTCAGGGGCATAGTCCCATTTGGGTGACAGTTCCCCAACCCCGCACTCAAATTTCCTTCTTTTACCCTCCACTAGGTATAGAATCTTTTCAGGTAGCTACAATGCTCACACTACCCAATATGGTGTTAGAAATCCCAGTATGGTATTTACACCCACCTAAGATGGTCCCTCGACCATCCCTTCCCTGATAGGAAGGCCTCCCCATGATGATTCCCATCCTTACCCCCACCATCCCCCCACTCACTAACCTCCCGACTACAACTGGAGGCAGGAGAAAGAAGAAAGAGCCCACCGCTGCACTTCCTCCATGTATCCCACCACCTTGTGCACTCTGTAAGAAAGAGGGCCACCAAACCAACAACTATCCATCACTACCTGAATTATGGAATTTGATCCCCCTCAATCCAACTCTCACAACACCCGCCACTACTGATAATCCCACCACTATCACCCACCCTTCCAATAGTAAAGGGTTGCGGACCAAATACACTTGTCCTATATGTTCAGAGTATGGCCATTACACCCATCATTGCCCAGCACTGCCACGCTTTCGACAGACATTAGCGGCTGTACGCCAGAACTTCTAGAACAACCCCAATCCTGCTAAGTCCTCGTCAACCAATATCACTAACATTTGCTATGTCACCACTTCAGTCAATGAACCTATGAGATGCCCTTGCTCTCTTTGTGACTCATTAGCTCATTTTACATACCAGTGTCCTATGATCCTTGAATAGAGGCAACGTCAATTGGCCCTGCTTCACCAACCCGCAAAGGCGATAATTGACCTTACCTCGTCACTAGAGAATCTTCATGTCATTTCTCTCGAGCCCAAGGCACTCCCAACACCTCCATGGTTCTTAGATGATGTATCTGAGGATTTACCCCGCAACCCCCCTAACTCTCCTACTCATTCCCCTACGAACACTCTCCACCCAACCACCATGGGTACCCCTCAGTACTTCAATATATGGTTTATGTTGAGTGAACCCTCACCATCTCCTAGCATTGCTCCCCTTTCTTCTCCATCAGGGGGCAACCACACTCTCAATGAGATCGCTCCTCATGACCCCTTGTATTCCCACCATTTCCAAAATGACGGGGAAATACTGGAAGAGCTCAACCACCCAGACTCTCCCTGGGACACGCTACATCACCATGCACTCTGCTCTCGACCAAAATCCCTCATGCCTCCTAACCAAAACCCCATTTACGCAGTCGAAACCAAATATTTTATCCCCTCTGGGCCTATATATTGGTTCAACAATCCCATTCCTACCCCTGATGCTTTTGAAGAAGTTAATATGGCCAACATTTCCTCCACCATCAAAATCGACACTTCCACTAAACATGGCATCATCAAAGAAATCACCATTGGAGCTGCTTGCACTCCTCAGGAAATCGCCGCATATAAAGCCCTCTTCTAGGAATACAGGGATATTTTCGCATGGTCATACATGAAAATGCCTGGCCTCGATCCCTCTATTGTCAAGCATCACATCGACACCTGGCCTGACATCACACCAGTTCGCCAGAAACAACGACCGCTACACCCATCCAAAGCCACAGCTATCAAAGCCGAAATTGACAAATTACGTGCAGCTGGGTTTATTTACACCATCGCTTACACTTCATGGGTTTCCAACCCTATACTCGTCGACAAAAAATAGGGCACTATCCGTGTGTGCACAGACTTCTGTGATCTCAATAACGCATTTACCAAAGACAACTTTCCAACACATTTCATTGATCAAATTATCGACGACTGCTCCAGCCACGAAGCTCTCTCCTTTATGGATGGATTCTCTGGCTATAACCAAATTCAAATCCACCCAACCGATCAGTATAAAACTACATTCACTACCCCATGGGGTACCTTTGCATATCGTTTCATTCCTTTCGGCTTAAAAAATTCCGGCGCAACATTCTAGCAGGCGATGACATACATCTTCCACGATCTAGCTAAAATCATTCTCACCTACGTGGACGACCTCACAGCTCGATCCAAGAAATGCACCCAGCATCTTGATGATTTATGAATCATATTTCAACGGTGTCGTCAGTACAACATCCGCTTGAATCCTCTCAAGTGTGTGTTCTGCGTCACCACCAGGCGCCTCCTCGGTTTTATTGTTTCCCAAAGCGATATTACCGTAGACCCCCTTAAAGTCCAAGATATCACCGAAATTCCACCTCCCCGGAATTTACGACAACTTCAGAGTCTATAGGGAAAAGCTAACTTTCTTAGATGCTTTGTTCTTGATTACGCCATATGTGCACACGGTTTTCTCCACTTACTACATCACGACATCCCTTTTCACTGGGACGACTATGCCCAACAATCATTTGATGATCTTAAAGCAGCGCTTTCAAATGCACCTTTAATTAGTGCACCTGACTACAATCGCGACTACATCCTCTATGTATCAGCATCAGCTGTATCAGTAGCTAGTGTCCTCGTCCAGCTCGAAGATGACAATCATGAACATGTCATTTACTACGTTAGTAAGAACCTCTCAGGACCACCCTTGAAGTATAAACACGAAGAGAAACTTGCTCTTGCAGTTGTCCTCGCAGTCCAGAAACTGTGCCATTACATTATGCTTTGCACCACAAAGGTTGTCACAGATTCTAACCCTATACAGTACTTTCTCATCCATCAACAAGTTAACAACAAATTCTCTCGATGGATCGTTATCCTTCAAGAGTACGACCTCAAGTTCTCAACACCTAAGAGTAAGAAGGCCCTCATTCTCGCTGAACTTGTCACGGCCCTCCTCTCTAACACCACCAGTGCCCCCGTCAAACCGACTTTTCTGATGAACATCTATTTTACATCACTTCGGATGATCCTTGGTATGGCGACCTTCTCGTCTACCTACAAACTCAAAAGTTTGGTAACCACCTATCACGAGATGATCGTCAACGTATTCGCCATCAGGTTCCCCGCTATCTCCTCATCGGAGACATCTTATACTAGCGGGGCATTGACACCATTCTTCATCGATGCCTGACTATTGATGAGGCTGACAGAGTCTTAAATGACTGCCACAGTGGCGCATGTGGGGGCCATCTTTTGGGTATATCCACTGCTCAAAAGATTATCTGAGTCAGTTACTTTTGGCCTACCCTGTTTCATGATTGCATTCATGCCATGAAACGATGTGAGCAATGTCAGCTCTATGCCAACAAAGCCCAAGCTCCCCCTGCTCTTCTTCACCCTGTCATTACTGTCGGCCCTTTTTGTAAATGGGGCATCGACTTTATGACTTGTAATCCCCCCTCCAGCAATGTTCACAAATACATTGTTTTCTCCATCGATTACTTCACCAAATGGGACGAAGCTATGCCCACTTTCAACAACACTGCTGACACTGCAGTGCGCTTTTTCTTTAACCATGTCATATCCCATTTTGGAGTACCACTCCAACTCATTTCTGATCATGGGAAACACTTCGAGAATGAGATCTTCGTCGAACTCTCATCTCGGTTAAACTTGTCTCATGAGTTTGCCTCACCATATTATCCTCAGTCAAACGGATAGGTCGAGGCAGTTAACAAAGTCCTCAAGACCATGTTACAATGCATGGTTAATAAACATAAAACCAATTGGCATCATATTTTATTTTCTGTGCTATGGGCTTATCGAACGGCGGTGAAAACCGCTACTGGTTTCACACCATTCCATTTAGTCCATGGGGTCGAGGCAACTCTTCCCATCGAGTGCGAAATCCCCACCTTACGCACCGCAATTGAGCTATTACCTGACACTACTCCAATGGAGCAGCGCTTGCTGAACTTGGAGTCTCTGGATGAAGATCGTCGATCTTCCTTATAGAACAATGAGGCAGCTAAAAAACGATCCAAGGCTACCTTTGACCGCCATGTCAACCTTCGATCATTCTGTGAAGGTGACCTCACCCTGGCTTATGATATCGCTCATGATACCTTTGGCCACGGAAAATTTGAATCACTTTGGCATGGCCCTTACATTATCCAACATTGCCTCACCAAAGGTGCATATATCCTGGCCTCTCCCGAAGGCCTCTCTCTCAAAGAACCCGTCAATGGGTTGTACCTCAAGAAATTTTATGCTTAAAAGTAGTCATTCTACTTTAGGTTATTTCTTTTCTAGTGTTTTTAATCTTTTTTCTCCTCTCCTCTCGTCTAAACTATCCTTTGTGCTATTGACAGATGCTCCATCCACCAGCCCACCACATTGGTTATTCTGACAGTGCTAGCCATTGGACACAAAATCTCGCTTCGGCTGCTTGGGCTCTCTACACCCCCTTACACGAAATGCTACATTCAAGCGGCATATGTTTGGGGCCAGCTACCAACAACCAAGCTGAATACACTGCGGTCATCGACCTCTTGGCCGACGCCCAACATCATCATATTCATCACCTTAGCCTCTTCCTCGACTCAACTAGTCGTTCTCCAACTCAACAATGTGTATCGTGTACGTGATCTGTGCCTCTTTCACAAATACCTGCAGGTTAGGCTTTTATCAAGACATTTTGATTCCATTACATTTACACATATTCCACGACAATTGAATCAAATAATAGATCACATAGCTAACATGGTGTTAGATTGGCATATATCACATCAAGCTACACATACATAAACATATCACAAAAACTTGTCACAGCATATATATAGAATGGACATACTCACAACATTAGCAAAAAATTGAAACCCTGCCCAAAAATGGACATACTCACAACAAACCCTGCCCAAAAATTGAAAACCTATTTCTATGCAGGATGATCAGACCACTAACCTGATACTCGCAAATCCTCAATCGACTGCCTTGTCCTCCCCGAATCTACAAATCTCCTCTGAAAACTGCTTGTCCACTCACTACTGCAGCAGGTACAAATGAGGTGGCAATGTGGGCCCTACATCTATATATAGGACTTTTTCCAAACTTCCACTCACCATTCTGGGAGCCCAAGGTGTCCATTTTTCAAACCGTCTTTAGTCGTGGGATCAGCATCCCGTCACCTACATCACAGCAGTCCCTAGGTCTCTTTTCATCCTGAGCCCCCAAGGCACCTTTTTTTCATATCATGGTCAGGTACGCACACACATAGTCACATTTATCAAATACATGCTCATATCTTTGATTCTCTTCAGATATTGTTCACTTTGGGTATTTGGTTTTCATGTGTGTAGGTACTTGATCATCATCCATCAACACAACCCCTTCAGGTATATACTCAGCACTGGCATGTAGTCTTTCCTACTGTATCACATTTACATTTCCAGTCACACCCTCTCATATTGGCCTCTAGGATCTCCATTCCCGGCTCTGCAGTACCCACGCCTCCATTTGCATCTTCGGTACTGTTACCCGGTAGCATTCTTACCCACATGAGTTGTCCCATTCATAGCACCTTTTGCCACTTTTTGACACTCGTGTTGTTTTTCATTACCCTTTAGGGATGGAAGTCCCGATAGTCTTTCATCATGTTGCAAATCAACCACATACTCCTTCTCCTCATTTTGTTAGCTTTCCCACACGGACTCCCAAATTATCTATTTATGGTTCTATGTTTTACCTGCACCTCCATAGTATCATGAACCCTCCATTTCATCCACAATCAGTTTGTCCATCTGCGAACCTACCTTCATTTCACCTACCTCATACAGAAACCCACCAATGGGGGCCCCACCCTTCATCAGTTTTCCAAGCAAAATCTACCCTTCATGGGGCACTCATATCACACTGGGGCACCCGTTTCTGTATTTGTACATTTCTCCCCAAAAGTATTCATTATTTATTGTACAAACGCCTTTATTTCTAGTCATTTCATTAATCCTTTTTGTCATCACCTTTGGCGACTTTCTTTCCTCCTTTTGGCCAAATGCAACCAATGTCACCTTTAGTTGGAGCATTACTCATCATCTACCCTGGCCAGCATCATCCACATATTCAGAGTACCCCACAAGTCACTTACCTCTACCCTCTACAGTTGTTCACTTTGTCCTGCCTCTGGCACAACTTATCCTCGGTCTTGTCATCCCCCTGATACTCGACCTCGTTACATGGTTGCGGCCACTTTTTATCTCATACATCCTCCAACCAAGGGTAGTCTTGAGTTTTCTCACTGCTTGAATTCGTCCATGTACCTCTGCCACTTCCTCACCTCAGTAGATTCCACGAAGTCCTTTGCTTCTTGGAGTCACGTTCCCCTTTTGTCGACATTAGCACAATTTTCCAGAAAGGTGACAATATCTTGATTCTCATTCTTCATTCAATGAGTGATCTCAGATGGCACAGGGTGAAACACCATTGCTCCCTGCTATCGTTGGCCCCCATAACATTCGACACCAACACTTTCTCATGTTACAGTGGGTCTTACTTTGCGACTATTGCAGCTATTTTTCTCATTTGCCAAAGACCTCTGAACTTGGTTGGGCTATCACTGCCCACATAATCGTTGCTACTTATTACCGCGATCACTGGCTATTGTTCTGAGTATGTTCATTTCCAGAATTGTCTTTTTCCTTTATCACAACCTCCCCCGAGGGCACTGCAGTTATCGACACCAATGCTTCCGTCATCTTTTTTAGAGTTACATCACATGAGCATGGGGCATGCCCGCCTCATTTGTACACAGTTGTATATTTTACGCACCTTATGGAAGGTCGGGTCATACCCGTTCCTTTCTCCTCCAAAGGATTTCTCTGAACGATCCCACTATTGCTCTCTCTTACAACAACATTCTCAGTAGAAGAAACATTGATGGATTTCGGTTATATGTATGCTCCTAACCTCATCCATCAGGGGGCATCTATTATCACTAAAATTTTGTCAGCACATGGTTACAAGAACTCAGCATCGTCAAATAGTGATGAAGTCATTCATGGACTCGAATTAATTCCACAACATTCAAAAAAGGTCAAAAACTATATAAAGTAGTGAAAAATTGAAGAGTGATTTACAGAAGTTGGGCACGCGCACACATGCGTGGAACAAGATCGTAGAGTGTGTGCATACGCGCATGATGTGCAGCTGTTAGCACAAAAAGCTGGGCACCTGCTAAACGATGCATTTATTGAAGTGGTCGACCTCCCAAGCACTTATGGATCAGCTCCCAAGCCGATTTGACCCTCAAATCTGGGCTGAATCCGAATGGTGGGCTGGTCAAAGACCTAATAATGCCCTAAATGGCCTCTTTTCACACTACAAAGTAGTTAAACAAAATCCCAAAGCAATGCTATAAAAATCCATGAATGCACCTCATTTTCTCAAGGAATTCAAAGTAATGTTATGCTGCCTAGATTGTTTTAAGAACTCCATCCTTGACAAGAGCACTTTGGCACCATTTCATTAGGCTATCCACCTCTCCATTGAGTGGATTTGCAAGTAGTTATTTCACCACCATTTTCATTTTCTTGTTGTAAGGAGAGCAATCTTGTGAGGGTCCAAGAGCCTTCCCTTGGAGGAAGAAGGGACTCATAGTCCCCTTTCTTCTTGGTGCTTTGATTTCATCAATAGATCAGCCTAAAAACATTGGTGACA
>ML823689.1:0-23113 GCA_009831015.1 Picea engelmannii
TTCGGCATGTAATTTATAAGAAGAATAAATTATGGAATTAATACAACAACAAATTAGTATCAAATTTAATATATCAGTTATAGTGATGTTTTTCATCGAAAACCACCAACAAGTTTTTCATTACCTTGTTTTCTTTCCAAAGCTCGAGTGTTAGCTAGACTCCTTCCTGTGAGAAGTTTGTTATCTCTGTAATCATAATTCCTAAGGTCTTAAAATTGGTTCTTCGAAACCTGTAACTCATAAATTGTAGTTTATACTCTCTCATAGAGTAACAGAGAGAATTATCATTACGTTCCTATATTAGAATGTTCCAATCTTGCAAGGAAAACGATGAAGGAGGCAAGTGGGTAGAATTTGGCTTTCGAAAACCTCATATGTTCCTCTGGTTAACACTCAAGACACGATCAGGAAGACATAAGTGCAAAACTTAACCAATTCTCCTTTTAAATACACAAATTTAATTTTATCATGGAGAGTAGGTTGCCTCTACCCGGTAGTTAACTTTATTGTTAACTGTTGGAATTGTTTTATTTTTTTATAAGTCACATTTTAATTTTAAATTGGGGTGGATAGGCCATTTAGGTACAACTTGCTTTATGAATACACTCAATAGATACACTGACGCTATCCTTTTGTTGAGTTCTTCATTTGGACTATCAGTGGCCTATGGCCTCTGGCATTGCTCAAGCCTGAACATTACTTTTGTATTCGATATTTTACCCTTCCAAGTATTTGTATTCTGGGTTTTTTCGCTTAAACGTCCAGACTTTGGTATTGACCGAATGGTGTTATCTCTATGAACAAACTTGATTTTGTGATAGATCTAAAATTTGTAAGGGTTATTCCTTAAATAATCCAATTCTGCTTATAAATTACATGTCGAACCCTGTTGATTATAATTTATTTACGTCGAGCTAGATTTTAAATCCATTCTAATACCATGATGATATTCCAAGCTCTAGAAAGCATAATTGGGATAGAAGACAAATAATCGGGATATTAAAATGGCTGCTATTGCACTATAGAAAGGAATATCACTTGCCTAAGCATATGATACAGGAGGCCCTGAGTACAAATTACAAAACCATATATATCATTCACAATGATCTAAAAGTCCTACTCACCAAGAAAATAACTAAATTAATATTTGGATTAATCACATATGCAATACTTAATAAATGAATATTGATCATTGTCGATATATCATTGCAAACAGGACGCAGAGACGCAATACTTAATCATACGCAAACAGGACGAATAGAATGTCGATATATCATTGCAAACAGGACGCAGAGATGCAATACTTAATAATACGCAAACAGGACGAATAGAATGTCGATATATCATTGCAAACAGGACACAATACTTAATAATAATTTGCAATGTTATGTATTTCTAAATCTAATAATGTTATTTACATAAATGTTATTGCATGTTAATAATAATTTAGAAATACAAAGAATCGGAATAGAAGACAAAGAATCGGGATATCAAGACACAGAGAGAATATGCAAACAGGATGCAGAGAGAATAAAGATTACATGCCGAACCCTATCAATTGCATGCAACCAACCCTGTCGATTACATGCAACCAGCTCCTGGGGGATATCAACTTCAGGTTTAACCCCTGGCACAAATGTCGAACCCTATCGATTACATGCAACCAACCTTCTCGATTACATGCAACCAGCTCCTGGTGTACAATCTAAGGATGTACAGACTAAGATTGCATAAAACTATGAAAAAGCAAGTGAGATACATATCAACCTACCTCAATCTGTTTGCAGTCTTTTCCATCGATCTTTTTTGCCCTTCACTGATGCAGTGCCAGTGACCTCTTTTGTCCTTTACTAATGCAGAATAGTTGTAGTAGAATAAATCTGAACATAAAAAACAGGCGCATATCAATTCATATTAAAACAGATATTAATTCATAGAAAACAGGCGCTTATCAATTCATAGAAAACAGATATTAATATACCTCAATGTGTTTCAGCGAAAATTCGTAATCAACCTCCTGTGTCTTTTGTTGCTGCACAAGAATTGTGTTAGAAATCAACAATGGTATCCTCTCTTGATATGTAATAAGATAAACAGAAAGAAATGGTCACCTATAAAATTAATATACGCTGATCTCCACGCTCATCCACGTCCAGGGAAATATGAAAGGCCACCAACACCTCGCATCCAATAAAGGCGTATATCAAAGGCCACCAAAACCTAACCACTTGGTTATGCATTTGCATCAAAACCTATCCGCCTAGCCATGCATATCCATGTTTGGAGCAATAGCTGTAATCAAGTGAGATTTTATTCATAAAATTTAAAACATGCCTGCCCAACCAATTTAAAGTTCAATCCGTAAAATTTAAAACTTAGCTCGAAGTGTGCTGGGTAGAGAAAGCATAGACCGGCTAATCCACCCCTCTCCCTGGCATAGTGAAAAGGCGGATACAGTAAATGTTTCTGCACATGGCAATAAACAATAGAGCGACTAATCCACTCCCTTCCGAGGCTCTCGTAGCACAGTGAAAGGGTGGATACAGTAAATGTTTCTTAAACATGGCCTATGAAACTGTCCATTGCTAAGAAAAAAATTTAAAAATTAGGTTAATCCGCTCATATTGTGTCGGTTATGAAACGAGTGGATACATAAATGTATCCTGGTAACAACACATGGCCTGTTGGTAAATGTATGAAACCGTAGAATTTATGAAACGGTTTGGTAAAAAATTAGGGTAATCCATTCCTCCCCCTCTCTACTCGACTTCTTTCTAAGAAACATGCTAAAGTTTGATATAATTACACATCGCATCATCACTATAAAATGTAAAAAATTAATGTAAATGTAAATGTTAAAATAAAGTAATTTTTTCTAGATTTGTTTAATTATGGTTCGTGGCATTTAATAAGTGGATCTAGTAAATTCTTAATCATGTTATGTAAAAGTGAAAAAGTAAACATGTTAAATGGATGAATTGATAAATACATGAGAGATAATTAGACAAATCTCATTTATCCATTTGAATGTAAGATGAAGAATATGCCAGCATCTTGAATTCCTGACCATAAGATTAAATTTAGTAATTAAAAGCATGATTAATCCAACATGATTAAAAGCAAGTCTGATAGGGAGGACGCCTATCGGCATAACTATAAAATGGATGAAGAAAAGGCCGGTAAAGAAATGGAAAGATGGTTATCAGAAGAGAAGGGCGGTAAAGAGATGAAAAGAGGGTTATCAGGAAACTTGTTGATTGAAAGAGGTCAGGCAGCTCTTAATCGCTCGTTCGTTCCTCTATTAAAGGAGACCGTATATAAATATTACTACTTGTACCTATTTGTCAACTTCATTTCTATGTTTTCCATTTACTCAAATAAACAACCCTAGGTTTCAGTGGACAACATGGAAATACTCTAAACTCATTTGATTCCATTTCACTCATAGGTTTCCAAGAAGAAGACGAGGTATAATTAATTCGAAAATGCTGAACACATTTTTCTGTCTGTATAATCTAATTAATACGAAAATGCTAAAGACATTTTTCTGTGTGTATAATCTAGTACCGAATATTGGTTAATCAGTAATTAAAAAAATCCACCTATGAATGAATTTGTTTAAAATACTACTTACCTTTTATCAGCGTTTGTATTTAAAACCAATCTTTGGCAACAACAATCCTCTGCTACAGCGGCACCTCCCTCTCAACATCAACCAAACCAATATTTACCAATTATTACTTTATGGACATAACAATTAATTGAACCTAATATTGAAAATAACATGAAATAAAGAGAAACGATAGATAGAATCTTTTAGCATAACCTGAAAAAAAGAGGAATGACATGTTTAGCAGAGATGAATTTCACCTGAAGGCTGAGTGGAATCGTTTGCTCTGTTGTCATTGCTAGTTAGTAACAACAGAGTGGAATCGTTTGCTCCATTGCCAGATCTTTAATCGTTTGTTCCATTGCCAGATCTTTAATCAATAGTAACAATAGTAACAGGACAAACACTCGAAAATATTGCGAACACAGAAAAAAAAATCATAAATGCCGAACAGAAATCCCATCCCATTCCCATCCCAAAGAAATATTAAAACAAGTGAAAATTCAGAAACAAAACAATAGTGAAAGTTCAGAAATAAAAGTACCAAAAGCAAAATGCCAAAAAAAACATACACATTAATCTGCAGCAGAAAAAGAAAGGGAAATTATAAGTTGCGCATGTTATTCAGACAGAAAACAAAACAAAACAAAAGGCAATGGTCTGAAGAATCAAATCTAGCGTTGCACTTCATATCTCATGAAAAATGAATGTTCAGAATCAAAAAGTTCTGAGAATGAACATTCAACATCCGAAGTTGGCACCACTGCTTCACTAATCCTCCAAAGCCACCTCCATGTCGGCAATGAAATCAAATGAAATGAAGTCAGTTGTGTTTAAATAGATATCCATCCAACGGCTACATTTAAAAGATTCTGAACCGTTAATGCAAACCCAAGAAACTAACCTTAATTTTGGCATTGATCAATGGAGAGATGCAGATGATATATCAGCCGTCCGTTTGTGCGTTTTAAATTTTGTGTACAAGTTCATCTAGTCCGTCCAATCCAATGCTTTTTACTCCAATCCTATATCCGTCGTCTGTTTGTGCTTTTTATCAGGTAAAAAAGCAAAAAAATCCTTATAATATAGTGATCTGCCAAAATAAACTCCAGCATTAATGAATTAAGTTAGATAGTGTAACCCTCCACCTTAACTATCTATTTCCGAGAGAAGAATAAAGTTTAACTAGTTATTATTTCATTGTTTCATAATGTTGCCGCAAAAAGCCATTTGAAAAAGCAAAGAGACTGTAATAATTAGCATTATAATATACCAACTGTTGTAAAATTGTTAAAAGTAACTCATAATTTTATGTTTTTTCCACAGGGAAAGGGTAAATCTACTAATTACGCCAAAGGCTATTTTAGGGTGCGGCACCCCTCGCAACTTGCTAACGAACCTTGTCGCCCAAAACCGCTTTCCAATCGGGTTTTAGAAACCGCTCGCCACTTTTCCCACTTTTTCTTTGTCGGCTTTGGAATCGAGCAACTAGCCGTAAAGCCTACTTGCAAAGCAACGACTGGTTCCAGTTCTAGTCTCAGGCTTCAGTTTTATTCTTCCAGAATGCACTCGTCTGATTTTGGCTTTGTTTGGGAGCGGGCTAACACGGGGTACCTCTTTTTTCACTTCCGGTCAACTTCAACAGTGTAGATTCCAAGCTCAGACTATGCGTACGGAATTTCTCTTGATATTTCATCTCTTATTGATTCGGGTTTAAAATAGATTTAGAATGATTTAATTTTTTCAAATATTTTACAACATTTACATTATAATAAAAATATTATATTATATTCAAAATGGTTGGTGTGGCTCAGGGTGAGGAGTGTGTTGTTAAGCCACTCCATGTTGTTAAAGTTTTAATTTCAATTGCAAAATCTTGTTGCCATGATTATTAATTTATTTTAAATTTAATTTTTTTAAATTATATGAAATTGTAGTTATTCATAAAATTTATATTAAAATCTTTTAGGGGCAACTTAATTAGTAAATATATTACAAAATTATTGCTATTGGTGTGTTATTTGGGAAACCGATTAGCAACAATGCATTAACTTGTGTGAAAGTTTGTGAAATATTTGTTTGTCGAAACTAAAAGTCCGAACATAGTAAAGGTCTACGACTATCTGCTATACAAAAAACTAGCTCCTATTTTTTTCTTAGTTGGAAACTATAAGGTGGGATTGAGATAATGAAACCTCCTATACTGAACAACAAACTAATGACACTGAAAAACATTAAAAACTAAATAATGGGTAGGCCATGAGCCAAAAACACCTAAGGATGGGGGAAATCCAAGTTTTCCACATCCATTCCCACCATTTGCTTCACCTTCATGTTCATTTTGTGGTCAAGGAGCTTGATCTGTAATTGGACGTCGTCTAGCTGCAACTGAATTTCCTATTTGGCCTCATGTCATTCAGCAAGGACACAACCCATCAATAGATTAAGATGCCAATAGATATATATAGTTTTCAAATTTACTGAGAAACACGAGCTCGAGTATTGCCAGTGTCTGGCCATGAGCTAGTGGATTGGAGCACCTCCACATCCAAGAAGAAAATGCTTCAGAACACAGACGTGCTTCAGTGAGATCAATTTCAACTCTAATTTTTGGAGGGGTATGGGCTTGGTAAGCTTCATCATATTCTTCGGTCGTAGAGACAAGTTTGAGAGCCAAAGTGGCCTCTATTTCGGCGAGAGGAACTTCTCCTGGCTCGACGAGACTGGCCACCTCTAGCCATTGCAGCAGAGGGACAAAGAAGGGAAAGTGGGGAGGGGTGAGACGGACAAGCAAGAACGCGAGGATGGAAATGGGGGGGGGAAACGTCTCAGATAAGAGAAGGAAGGAAGAAGGGTGGCGAGACCACTTCGAAGAGATAGTCGAGATGATAAAATTATCCATCGTCCTAGAGAAGAAGTGAAGGATACGATCAAAATGATTGATGGGAAGTGCAATAAGGGAGATGATGTTTGCATAAGGAATCATAACGAGATGCAGGGTGGAAAGGACAAACCAGGTCAAGTACTGATGAAGCATCATCCACTTGGAGCAGTGGTAGAAACGTTAAAGAGCCATGAGAAGGGTGATACACACAAAGGAGGAGATGTTAAATCGCATGAGGACAAGTAATGGAGATGGTTGAGGGGTGGCATGTGCCAAGTAGGTTGGAGTGATGAGTGGTGGCTTGTCTTGAATGGTGGCCTTATGTATTATACTCTCACCTTATATAGAAGATAATTTTCATACCACTTGACAGTTATCTCTTTCCCCTGGTCTTCCAAATGGCATCATGCAAGTTGGTAGGCTTAAAAGCCTTGACCCAACCTCTCAAGGGTTCCATCAACCCTTCTATGAAGAGCATCATAAGTCTCGTTTGAGACACATCCTGTACCATCACTGCTAGCCTCTGGAACTCTTATATGTAAACCTTCAGTGACCCTGTCTATCTGAGCTGTGTGAGATCCCTAAAAGGTAGCTCTGGATCCCCTTGGACAAACCCGTCAATGAGCCTCTATGTGAACTATGTATAGGACGTAATCTAATTGTGACCTAGTGTGATCAACCCATGGTACCACCAATCATGAGCCTTTTCATCCAAATACAATGTGGCAAATTTGATGGCATCCATCTCCCTCATGGGGTTAAGCTGTAGGTAGGTATCCAACTTCTGCACCCATGCTTGTGCAGTCACCTTAGCAGATCCATCAAAATAAGGAATTTATGTCTTGCCTGCTCTGCGCTTCAATTCATAGTTGGGCCTTTCATACTATTTAGGCTTACCCCGAAACTTGATTCCACAATATTGGTCAAACGTGACTTACCTTTGGAACCCTGCACTTAAGGCATGATACTCCCTGGCATACTACTCAAAATTTTCCTCAATCTCATCCTCATAGTTGTGTTGTAGCTGATTATCCAAGATTGTAGGTAGATAGGGCCTAGGGGTGGTCCTACTGAGTGTTTTCCCCTGGGGTGCACCACCTCCATAGCTCTGTCCCTCAGTGTGATAACGAGGGCTATTCTCTTGTTGAGGTCTAGTCCCTCCATGAGATCCACTAGCTTCTCTATTGGCATAAACCTATGGACCCTTATGTGCATGAGTCATCTGCATTAGGAGTTGCGCAAATATCTCATGGTTGTCATTCACTCTTTTCAAAGTCTCCGTCATTTCCACATGTCCCATGTGTTGATATTATGGTAGTTGTGGGAGGCATTTACCTCCACGTGTAAACCTGACGAGAATAGAATATTCCAGAAAGCAAGAAGAAACCCTAATGAGTTGGCTAATAACCCTAGAAGACAAGTCGACTCAAGAGGATAACTTGTATTGGGTTATTAGCCTCCAAGAGAAGAAGTCGGCTAGAAGAAATATTATATACCAATGAATTAGTACCCAGAATCAGAAGTCGGCCCTGGTAGTCTATCAGATTTAGTATAAATACAAGAGGCCAGTCTTCATTCTGGCCAGTATTCTCAGAACTGCAGAGCACACTTGTGCACACTGCAGTTGGGTAGTTTTGTGCGCAAGTCTGGAGGAGAGTTGTTGTTGCAGCTACTGTAGCTAGAAGATGTCGTTTTGGCTTGGACCATCTCTTGGTTATGGTTTGGATTATCTGATCAGCTCTTTTTTGGTGCGCTATCCTTGAAGGAAGATGAGCTACCCTTTGTTTGGCTATCTAACCTAGGCTTTGCTTCCAGAATGATTCTCTGTCAAGGTTAAGGTGCTCGGAGGGTGGCTTCGACCTATGGTTGGGTGACAATAGTGATATTGTCTATGGTAAAATGAGCACATCTCATATTCTAATAGGTTATGGGCCCACACCCCCTTCATTCAGTCTAACCACTGGAAGGGAGCATAGCCATAAGGATATTAAGCTCGTTGAAGAACTGTCGCTAGGGTTTCTAGCAGGAGCAGTCACCAAAGCACTACCGCTAGGGTTACTAGCAGGTGCAGTTGCAGAAACCCTGATCCTCTCGTTGAGGCACCTTAAGTGAAGGGATTGACCTAATCTCCGAATAGATCAGTGCGCCTCAGCCTAGCGCATCTCCTAGTACTCTCAGCAAGCCAAGACGTCAAGTTTGAGTTTTTGGTCAAATATAGGGCTGACCAAGTCAAAGCAGCCATGACTTACTCCATGAAGTCAAAAAACAAGTTAGATGGAGATTATAACTTCAGAGCGTGGAAGACAAGGATTGACCTCATCCTTGCCAAGAATAAAGTGCTGGATATCGGGAAAGGAAAGATCGTGGAACCAAAGTTTAAAGAAGGAAAAGAGAAGGAACCGCAGAACGTTGCAGTTATGGAGAAGTTCAAAGACAGTGGCATCAATGCCATGAGTATCATAGTAGAATCTATAAAAGACCACTTGACACCCTACATCTCCCATCTTGATCCATCCAAGAAGATGTACAATGCCCTAACAAACCTCTTCTCAGTCAAAAAACATTGGACAAGTAATGAGCCTGGAGAATGAGCTCTGTGACATGAAGATGAATGTTGATGATAGCATAATGTCATACTTTGTGAGGATCTCTCAGTTAAGAGATCAACTACAAGCTATTGAAGAGATCATCTCAAAGAAGGAATTGGTAAATATAATACTCAATGGTCTTCCCAAGACATGGGATGCATTTGCCACAAGCATGAACAAAAGGAAGGAGACACACGAAACATCAGTTGCAGAAGAAAAGGAACCTACAAAGAAGAATAAGCAAGATGGAACAAACTTCTTCTTCTAAAGACAACGTAACAATACTCTTCATAGTTCTTGTATGTACCATGTTTTATGCACATATCTTGCATACCTATTTCTAGAAGATAATATGTTCCAAGAGAAACTTGCCTATGGAAGAACAAACAAGATAAGGACTACTATCACTATGACTATAAGACAAGTTGTAAGATAAGCCAAAATCAAAATCAATATTGAAGAAACCTAGAAGAATTAAAGACAGAAAGAAATCAGCAATCAAGAGAAAATTGGAAAAATATATGTGACACTTTGCAGAAGGCAATAAGGATGCAAACGAAAGCATGGACTCTCCTAGATGGAGAGAGATGATTATATTTCCAAGAGAAGATTATGCATGAAGCAAGGATTAGGAGGGAGATAATCCTAAATCCTATAATCCATTGAAGATGATGAAGTAGTAGCCATGAAAAGCAGTACGTATTTAGTTTGACCTTAGAAGAAGTCTTCTTCGAAAAGAAGCCTAAAAGTATCCTTGATTGTCCATCCACATCCGTGATTCTATGATGAAAGAAAGAAGTGAAATCTTTAGGGCATGGAATCTATAATAAACTCCATGGATCCAAGAAGCTAAAGAGAAACATGATGAAGAACATGAAGATTCCAAGAAAGGAAGAAAAGACAGAACAACTAGTCATTGTATCAAAAATCACAAGACTACCAGCCTGATATGAACTAACCAAAAAGAAATCAAGCAGAGGAAATGAAAAGTGTGATAAAGAACAGTGTATGGAAGACTTATGAATGCAAGCATTGTGAGATCCATAACTATAAGTTCTCCCAGATGGAGGGAGAAGACTATGATGATTGTTTGCTCCAAGTAAACTAGACATACCTCTACCTGAGTCATTATATCATCCATAATATCCATAGGTTGGAGTTTTACATCAAATAAAGGAAAAGAATGTTCTCGAGATTAATTGAACAAAGAGCATATGAAGAGCAACCTCACAGGCTTTGAAGTATACCAAAAAGAGATCCTTGTATGCAGATGGAAGAAGACAACTTGGTGAAGAGCCTCCAATGCACATCAGAAGTGTGGTGAAGACTTTCTATAACAAAGATATTGCACCAGAATGGTTAATCAGAACTCCGGAATGATGGATTGCTAATCCATGACAAACTCTCATGATGGAATAAGAAGTACCACTTGGATATGTTCCAATATGACCCTTGCCACGATGTTATGAGCTAGCATGAAACCAAGAGGAATCCAACAATGATACACTTTATTGATCAGAGCTATATGAAGCCTTCAGAGAAAACCAGTGTTCCAGAAAGACCGAAGTACATTGAAATCAAGCATTACACTCTCTTTGATGAAGTCCAGAAAAGAGAAAGCGGTTCTCAAATATATATATCTCCACAGATGAGCAGATAAGCAGACATTTTGGTAATGCCTCTGTCCAATATAGAAGAGTTTGTGCACTCAAGATGGAGCTCATGGAGATGACTTCCCTATTGAAAAAGGAATATATGACTCCCAGGTTGGGAGGGAGCACTGATGTGTTATTGATTTATGGACAGTCATTTTTCAGTTCAAAAAATGGTCCAGGTTGAGCAGTTCCTTTCCAATTCGGAAAGTTGTTTGAGATTTCTGACAGACATGCATTTTCCAGTTCGGAAAATGGTCCAGATTGAACGGTCATTTTCGTAATGAAAATGGTTCGATGGATTGTTGATGTACCATAGACATTGATTTCCCATTGTGGTTAACATGGGGAATGGTCTAGGGAAATCTCTCTTCTTGAGGGTTACTCAAGAATACTGGCCCACCTCGTCGGACAACAATTTCCCATTGTGGTTAACATGGGGAATGGTTCGTTTTGGAGGTTGGTGCAGGACACTCATTTCCTTTGGAAATGGTCCGGACAGTCATTCCTTAGGGCAGATTCATTCTCTCCAGGTTGCACTTTGTTTAGTGCCTGAGGAATGGCCCAGGGTGGGGAATGGTCCAGGTTCAACAATCAAGGATAGGCATTCCTTAGGGCAAACTCATTCTCTCCAGGTTGCACTTTGTTTAGTGCCGGAGGAATGGCCCAGGGAGGGGAATGGTCCAGGCTCAGAAGTCGGGACAATTATTCTTCCTTGCTTGAGAAGAATAGTCCAAGTAGCTCATCATTGATGTTTTATCTTTTGAGGGCAGATGCTCTTCTAGATCTCACAGATGTGAGTGGAAGAATGGCCCAGATGATTCAGTTTATATCATAACAATGTTTTATGTGTAGGTTGATATCATATGATTGTTATGGAGACTGTATGCCTCTGGAAAGTAGACATATACTACTATGGTGGATGTGTTCCACTGATTGTGACTATGTGTCACTGATCAAGTATATTTGTGTTACTTGGTGTGGCAATGTACCATTGCATTGTAGTTGTGTACTACTATGGATAGACACAGTTATGTTCTATTGAATGATATTGTTCTGATTGCCTTGTAGACTATTAGCAGTGTTGGAAATGATTATCAGCTAGATGGATGACCAATGGACATAGATTTCCTAGACAAAAAATGGTCCAGGACATTTATTCTTCCAGGACATATGTCCATATTAGAAGAATGGTTCTTGTGTCACTCTGTGGAGTGAGTGACTTATCCAGCATCATGTTTGATTACTCAGATGGAGTATTGTTTCGAGAGATGATGCAGATGATGACACTGATAGTGATGATGGCGCTCATGGTCTAGTCATGAGATAGTCTATATGACTATGTTGATTCTATCGAGTGAATGGTATGTTTGTGCTCAAGACCATTACCTTCAATACCTCACTAGCTAGGAGGGAGTGTTGATATTATGGTAGTTGCGTGAGGTATTTACCTCCATGTGTAAACCCGATAAGAATAGAATATTCCAGAAAGCAAGAAGAAACCATAATGAGTTGGCTAATAACCCTAGAAGACAAGTCGGCTCAAGAGGATAACTTGTATTAGGTTATTAGCCTCCAAGAGAAGAAGTCGGCTAGAAGAAATATTATATACCAAAGAATTAGTACCCAGAATGAGAAGTTGGCCCTGGTAGTCTTCCAGATTTAGTATAAATACAGGAGGCCAGTCTTCATTCTGGCCAGTATTCTCAGAACTCCAGAGCACACTTGTGTGCACTGCAATTGGGCAGTTTTGTGCGCAAGTCTGGAGGAGACTTGTTGTTGCAGCTACTGCAGCTAGCAGATTTCGTTTTGGCTTGGACCATCTCTTGGTTATGGTTTGGACTATCTGATCAGCTCTTGTTTGGTGCGCTATCCTTGGAGGAAGATGAGCTACCCTTTGTTTGGCTATCTAGCCTAGGGTTTGCTTCCAGAATGATTCTTTGTCAAGGTTAAGGTGCTTGGAGGGTGGCTTCGACCTATGGTTGGGTGACAATAGTGATATTGTCTATGATAAAATGAGCACATCCATTCATATTCTAACACCTTGCACACTGCTTCCTGGTTTTCCTATAGATGATGCACAAGGGTGCTCTGTGTCATGTTTATGGAGTGTTGTAACTACTTGGCAAAACCTGCCAGAATCTGTGGCTCATTGTCCTCACCTGATCCCTCCATTTTTGCCTCTATCTCACTTGTCTACTTCCTGCATCTGCCCATGTAAATGTCACTAAATTTATGCATGCGTTAATCCCCACAAGATGGGAGGATCAACGCTTTGATACCACTGTAATGTTCCTATGCCAAATTTTTTGCTCGGGACACTAATTGTTTATTGTTTGTTATGTTTGTTTATGTATTTGCAGGTGTACTCATGAAGATGCACATTATGGATTTACTTAATGTTCATTGAGCAATAGATCTGAAGCATATAATCATAAACAAGAAAAAATATATAAAGAACACCAGTAGAGAACCAATCATGTCAGATCTGACCTTTATTTAGATAGTAGGGAGATCACGTATACAAGAGATCTACAGATCTATAAGAAAGCCTCGATAATATCAAAATGGGATGCCAGTCGATACAATAATAAGAAATACAAAGATAAATGCCTCCCAAATGTTGTCTGAGAAAAGATCCAAGCCTCCAAAGGCCATCAGCAAGCAAGCTAAGACTAAAGATAAGAAGACCCAGTCAATACCCTGCAAAACCCCTCCAACTGGCTGAGTTGCACCCTGCTTTGGATGTTGATAAATCCTCAAGTTTTGGCCCTCCCTTTTCTGAGCTCCAAATCCCTCCAAACTCGCCTGGAATGTAGATCAGGCTAATAGAATCCACCGAGCCAAGTCTCAAGTTGAACTAAGAATTTCTGCTCCTCCAACTGGGCAAACCCTCAATTGGTTTGCACCCTCCTGGTTTGACTAAGTCAAGGAGAATTCATTCTCCCTTCTAGGAGCCTCCAAATGCCACCAAAATCTCCCAGATTGTAGATCGGTCCAATTCTAACAAGATGATGAAGTCTCAAGTCAATCTATGAATATCTAAGCCAATAAACAATGATAACCTCTTTCTGCAATGCGCCCCTCTCTTCTCCAATTTGTGCCAAGCTCCCAGAAATAAACTGTAAGGATAATCTCCTTCGAAATAGACCAAGAATGATGTCAAGGACTCTATGAAGAAAACCCAGGTGCTCCTTTTCCAAAAATCCTTCTCCTTCCTCCAGATCAAATCAATCTCCTCAAGGTAGTGTGCCCCCCTAGCTAGAAACCCCCTAGGTTGCGCCCTAGCTTGGTATCTACCGGTAGAAAAAACCATGCAACATTGTACAATGGTGTGGGAGGATTATTTCACCTCCGGGACCAAGCCTGGATCAAGAAAGGTGGGATCTTCCACCACTGAGTTGATCTCTAGGGTTTTAGACTCAAAACCCTCAAAATTTCTTGTGCTCAAGAGCTCCAATGCAAATAAGATAATAATCCAGAATGAATTAGGAGTGTGCCCTGGCCTTTCCTTTATAGCTCCAATCTATTCATCTATTAAGTTAGTTAACCCCTAGGGTTAACTCTTAAACTTAACTCACCTTTTCTTTTCTTTCATTGAGTTATCCTTTTCCAAACAAAGTCAACTTAATAATAGAATGTTATGTCTTTCGATTGACTTTGTCCCCAATATGCCTGAGACTATAGTCTAGTGGGGATAGCTAGACTACTGATTCTCTCCAAACCTCTTCATCGAGAGGTGGGGGATATTACAGTCTCCCCTGTTGGAAATTCCTTTCCCACAAGCAATTATGGACATGTCTCCTGGATCAATTGTTCCCCTTCCCAAGTGGCATCCTCTATAGGTAGGTTCTTCCACTTAACCAGATACTCTTTGACGCTTATTTTCCTCAACCTCTTCTCCCTAACTTCAAGTATCTCCTCTGGTATCAGTACCAACTACCCTTCTTCATCCATAGGTGGAAATTCCTCGATAGGAGTGATATGCTTGTCGATGGCCCTCTTCAAACATGAAACATGGAAGAAATTGTGTATTTTGTTACCCTGTGGTAGATCCAACTCATATGCCATGACCCCTACCCTCATGTTGACTCTGCGCCACTTCTCTTAATGGATGCATGTCTGTACGGTTGAAGCCTCAAATAAACCAAGTCACCAACCTAGGTTTAACTCATAACTCAACCTCATGTGTTCTATTTCTTCATTGAGTTACTTTTCCCTTTTCATGTCAACTTAATATTATAACGTTGAGTTTAGTTGACTTTTCCCCATGCTGCATGAGACTATAGTCTAGTGGAGATGACTAAACTATTGAGTCTCTCCAAACCTCTTCATCAAGAGGTGGGGGACATTACAATCTTCTATACATTTGGAAGGCCAAGAAGCCTTTCTCAATTGGAAGGGTTGGAAACTAGTGCGATGGCCTATCAAACAACCCCTATGGTCTAGTAGAATTAAGATGGCCAACAAACAAATCTAAACACACAATTTTAAATAACTAAAAGTTTTTACCATAGTCAAATGAAAAAAAAATTGTTCCTCGTGCTTTCAAATATATGACTGAGTAAATGCTTTATCAAATAGTATATGTCAAACACAAGAATTCCAAAGAAATAATACAGATAGTAGAAGCTCATTGTAGTAAACAACACATTGCTAATAAAACATATCACATTAGATAACATTTACACTTGTTAATATTTGCACAATTAATGTTCCAATGTTATGGCAACTTTTGCAAGGTCAATTTTGGTACCAAACTAATGCCATATTCCTTGGGAGAGTACTATACAATATATATGTAGTTTGGATCAAGGAAGAAAAGAGAATATAAAGTCCTCTTTCCATAATATGCCTACTTTCCTTGTATTACAAAGAGTTTTGGATGGTTTATGTTTACACTCTATAAAGTCATTACAAGGGTTAAAATTAGCTAAGTCGGTTATTTTAAGGGATATAAAATTTGATATTAAGGAATGTTGTAGACATCGTGCTCTGCCAACCACAGTGGTTGAGTAGTGGGGAAATCAAATTTCATTATTATTGACACAAAACCCCATGGTTTCCTAGTGGAATTGTTATTGTTATTCTTACCTACCCGTAAAAGGATCTTTGAGGCAGTAAGGAAAATATCTCATGTGCTTGAATAACATGATGAAAGGGTAGAGCCACATCTGAACACTACCAATTATGGAGTGACAACATATTTAAGTGCCAATATCTATAAGAGAAAGGATCACTTATGGAAGGTTGGGATGGTCATAACTATTTTCATATAATGGATATTTAGTAGGCATGCCGATCATGGAACATAACTCTAGGTCTACATTAAAGATTGATTTTGCACACTGGCAATCTCTATAATGGATGTTTCTTTTTATTGTGGTTTCAAATTGGGAAGACCACAGTGTCTAAGAGACTTGAAAATTCTAAATATGGATATGATCCCTCTAATTCCCATAAGATGGAAAGAAAAAGATGTCAAAAATTGTTTGAAAAAATGCACTAAGAGATAAGGAAGAGAACTATAGAAGTAAAAATGGATACAAAGTAAGAATATAAACAATATCGGTACACTATAATCCTTCCAAATTGTGCAAATTGTGTATTAGAAAATCCACCCAAGTAGACTTTCCATTGTGTATTAGTTTCTCACTCCTAACATCATGCATTTTATTAGTTTCTCCCTACTAGGGTTGAGTAGAACTAACATGACCTATCAACCAAATTGAACACAAATTTTAAAACCAAGAATTTTTAATATCCTTAATATATTCCAATGAAAAATTACATTCCTTAATCATAGAAAAACCCTCATTAGCTCCAAATTATATGATCGAGGAAATACGCCAAACAAAAGAGTGCCAAAGTGGCCACCAAACCCCGCCATTTAGTTATATTTAACATTTTTATATTTTTGAGGGTTAATAGTAACAAGAGGGAGTGGTTAGATTTTAGAGAATTAATAATTACCGGATTGATATGTTAGTGGTTATGTCGACGTGTGAGATTGATTGGATTTGATGTCACGGCCATGTTCATTATTCTGGGGAGATGTCTTCTCTGCATACGTCATACCGTTGTCCACATAAGCCATATAAGGCCATTATTTGGCATTTTATTTTGGAGAACTGAGCGGAACGGAAGTCAATCCGATTACTGGAAGACTTCTGAGGAAAGGAGGCAGAGGCTGAGAGAGGGGAGTGGGAACAGGCCGGGATAGGCAGAGGCCGGTTACAACAACCTTGCCTAGATTTAAGAAATTATAGTTGTTGATATGCAAGTGGTAACAACAACCTTGCCTAGCGTTAAGAATTTATAGTTGTTGATATGCAAGTGGTATGAAGACTTGAAAGAAGGTGTGTGATACGATTGTTTCTAACATTTGGTGAAGAGGAGACTCTTTGGCAACCTGGGATCAAATCTCACAGTGTATATACTATAAAATGGACGAAGAGAAGGGCGGTAAAGAGATGGAAAGAGGGTTATCAGGAAACTTGGAGAAGGGCGGTAAAGAGATGGAAAGAGGGTTATCAGGAAACTTGGAGAAGGGCGGTAAAGAGATGGAAAGAGGGTTATCAGAAGAGAAGGGTGGTAAAGAGATGGAAAGAAGAGACTCTTTGGCAAGTGTATATACTATAAGATGCAACATTTTGGTAAAGAAGAGACTCTTTGGCAGCTCAAGATCAAATCTCACGGTGTATATACTATAAGATGGATGAAGAGAAGGGCGGTAAAGAGATGGAAAGAGGGTTATCAGGAAACTTGTTGATTGAAAGAGTTCAGGCAGCTCTTAATCGCTCGTTCCTCTATTAAAGGACTGTAAATAAATATTACTACTCCTACCTATATGTCGACTTCATTTCTATGTTTTTCATTTCCAGAGATAAATAACTCTAGGTTTTAATAGACAACATGAAAATGCTATAAACGCATTTGATTCCATTTCATTCACAAGTTTCCAAGAAGAAGATGAGATATAATTAATTTGAAAATGTTGAAGACATTTTTGTGTCTGTATAATTTAATTAATACGAAAATGCTCAAGACATTTTTCTGTCTCTATAATCTAGTACTGAATATTTGTTAATCGGTAATTAAAAATATATATATATATGTTTAAAATACTACTTACCATTTTATTAGCGTTTGTATTTAAAACCAATCTTCTTCCGCTACAACAATCCTTCGCTACGACAACACCTCCCTCTCAACATCAACCAAACCAATATTTACCAATTATTGTTTCATTGACATAACAATTAATTTAACCTAATCTTGAAAATAACATGAAATAATGAGAAACTATAGCTATAACCTTTTAGCATAACGTGAAAAAAAAGGAGGAATGACATGTTTAGCAGAGATGAATTTCACCTGAAGGCTGAGTGGAACCGTTTGCTCCATTGCCAGATCTTTAATCAACAGCAAAGGAAAAACACTCTAAAATATTATGAACCTAGAAAAACATTCATAAACGCCGAACAAAAATCCCATCCGAGAGAAATATTAAAACCAGTGAAAATTTTGTAACAAAAAATAGTGAAAATTCAGAGATAGGTACCAACAACAAAAGGCCAAAAAAAGAAAACATACACATTAATCTAATCTACATAAAAAAAAAAAAGGGAAATTATAAGTTGCCCATGTTATTCAGCCAGAAAACAAAACAAAAGGCAATGGTCTGAAGAATCTAATCGGGCGTTGCAATTCATATCTAATCATGAAAAAATGAACGTTCAGTATCAAAAAATTCAGAGAATGAACATTCAACATCCGAAGTTGGCACCACTGCTTCGCTAATCCTCCAAAGCCACCTCCATGTCAGCAATGAAATCAAATGAAATGAGTGTTTAAATATATATCCATCCAATGACGGCTACATTTAAGAGATTATGAACCGTTAATACAAACCCTACACACTGACTTCTCTGTGAAAAACAAAGAAACCAACCTTAATTTTGGCATTGATCGATGGAGAGATGCAGAGAAGATTCCTTGGATGGGCCATTTCTATTTGGAAAAGCATTTATGAAGGAGTTATGTCCTCCAGACGCCCCTGTAATACCACATGTTTCAAAAAAAACATTTTCTAACGAATTGTCTCTAGAAGGTACTGTAATGGAACCATCATTTATAGTGTCTCTGGACCCACAAAGTCACTTCCAGATGCAAATTTTGAAACAGGTATTGACAAACCTGATGATTACTCATCATTTACTAAAATGAATGAGAAGGATGGTAGAAGACTGGGTTTCTAGTCACAACAGTTGTCACTGCATGGCTATACATGTTATTTTTTTCAAGATGTTGCTTTAAATGATGACATTTTTCTTAATGAATATGAAGTTGTTATTGGAGGGACAAAAAATGATGAAGATGGGTGGTCTAATACAGTTTTTGCCAAAATTCAAGAACATGAACCCTCACATTTGAAGGTGTTCATTCACTGTGGTTATTAAGTATAAGGAGAAAGCGAATAAGTTCTCTAGACCTGTTTTGTATGTTTTAGAGGGCATCAAAAAGTTTTGTGCAGAATTTGGAGATTTTGGTTGGCAAAAGTTCAACCAGCACTTTGAATTTTTATGTGTTGTCAAGGGAAAGGTTCCCAAAAATTTCCTTAGGCCAACATTAATGGAGAAATCAGCATATAAACACTCTAACTTTGATATAACCCTATTATGTATGATAATTAAGCACAGAGGGAGGAAATTTCTGGATGGCAAGTGGGGATACAAAGGTTGTCTTTGTGGGTGAGACTCTGGGATTCTCAAATACTCTTAAGAGTAGCATTTTTCTTCCCCAAGTAGGAGCCAGATGTTACCCACTAGCCTCATACAAAATTACCTTTGCAATTTTATCCATTCACCCTCCATAACATTTTTTCTATTGTATAGTTCTTGTTATGATTTTACACATGTGATACAAGTTTTCAACATTCAAGTTGCCTTGATCAATACAAAGAGAATCAGGCAAGTTTTGATAACCATTTATTTCATAATATTGAAATCTGTATCGACTACACAGGTTTTGGGATGGATCCACCTTTGAGCATTGAAAATTATGCAATAACAATGAACTTAAATAACGTTAGCCATCATGGGGGAGCACTTATGAAAGGTTTATGAAGGTCATAACTCTTTCCCTACATGGATGATTTAGCAGGCATGTCATTCGATGGATTGTACCCCCAAATCTATATTAGGGATTGATTTTGTACACTAACATTCTCTATAGTGGGTTCCCTTTTGTATTGTGGTTTCAAGTTAGGAAGACTACTATTGGAAAAACATTGTCAAGATAGGGCATTAGTAAATGAATATGATCCCATCAATTCAATTCCCATAGCATATAAAGAGAGATGACCTCAAAATTGTTTGGGAAAATGTAGGAAGAAATAATGGAGAGCGTAGGGTCCAAAGAAAGATACAAATAATAATGAAATCATATTCCAAGGTCTTTCCAAAGTGGCGAATAGTTAGTGTAGATGCACCACTAGACTTCACATGGTGAAAAGGAAAATGTTAAGGCTCATTAATTACAATGTTTGTTTATGTAAAAAGGTATCTTTTTTCCATGTGACTGACATGTTAGAAAGTATTATATAGATATGATAACATATTATCTAGTTATATGTGTTAAATTGTCTAATCCACTTGATTCAATTAGAATGATGTAAACAATTATGAAATCAAAAAATTAATAAAAGGACTTAATGCATAAGTTGAAAAAGATTACACTTAGGACAATGAATGCAAAATAATAATTAAAGAGAATGAAAAGTATCTATGAGAATGATAAGAAATTGATTTTGGTAGGATGATAATTTTGAAAACATATTTCTCTTTAAATTCTATGGGAAATTAATATTGGTTGTTTTAAAATGATCTTAATTGCCTCCAATAAACAAGTATGCTAGCTAAACTTCATATAGGAAAGACCTATATAAGTCCTTTAATTGCATTTTTTTTAACCATGGGAAATTAGTAACTCGTCAGTGATCTGGGCTAGGCCTAGGGTCAAGGTTGTCACTATAACCCAAGAGTATATCCAACAGCCCGCAAGCTAGATATACTAATAACTTATGACTTAATCAAGGGTTGAGGTGTCTGAAGACACACCCGGGTGGGGTTCCCACTCCTAGGGGGTGTCTACCCTTCTAGCCTTGTCACAACGAGCCAAATGTCTCATCAGGGACTAAACTTGGGTGGGGGCCTCTAATCAAAATTTAAAAGTACCAAACCAATATAAATATTAAGTACCCACAAATCTTCCTCATTTATGCCAAATAAGTAATAAATTAAATTAATGTAGACAATGCATGTACACTCCTCATGAAAAGCAATATTGTGTATTAATCTCTAAATGTAAAGAATATTTTAAACAAGATACCACGATAAACCCTCATTTGTTACCCTATTAATGTAATGGCATGTCATACAACTATCTTCTAGGCATTTAGAAGGCCTAGAAGCCTTTCTCAATTGGAAGGGTTGGAAACTAGTGGGATGGCCTATCAAACAACTCCAATGGTCTAGTAGAATTAAGATGACCAACAAACAAATCTAAACACACAATTTTAAATAACTAAAAGTTTTTAGCACAATCAAATGAAATTTTTATTGTTCCTCGTGCTTTCAAATATATGATTGAGTAAATGCTTTATCAAATATACATGTCAAACACAAGAATTCCAAAGAAAGAATACAAACATTAGAATCTCATTGTAGTAAACAACACATTGCTAATAAAACATATCACATTAGATAGCATTTACACTTATTAATATTTGCGCAATTAATGTTCCAATGTTATGACAACTTTTGCAAGGTCAATTTTGGTACCAAGCTAATGCCATATTTCTTGGGAGAGTATTACATAGTATATATGTAGTTTGGATCAAGGAAGCAAAGAGATTATAAAGTCAACTTTCCATAATATGCCTACTTTCCTCATATTACAAAGAGTTTTGGATGGTTTATGCTTACACTCAAGAACTATAAAGTCATTACAATGGTTAAAATCATTTAAGATCTATTATTTGAAGGGTTATAAACTTTGATATTAAGGAATGTTGTAGACATTGTGGACTGCCAACCACACAATGGTTGAGTAGTAGGGAAATCAACCTTCATTATTATTGACACAAAACCCCGTGGTTTCCAGTAGCATTGTTATCCTTCATTATTATTGACACAAAACCCTGTGGTTTCCTAGTGGCATGGATCATAACTTTAAGTCTGCATTAAAGATTGATTTTGCACACTAGCAATCTCTATAACAGATGTTATTTTGTATTATGGTTTCAAGTTGGGAAGACCACATTGTCTAAGTAGGAAACTTGAAAAATCTAAATATGAATACGATCCCTCTAATTCCCATAAGATGGAAGGAAAAGGATGTACTCAAAAATTCTTTGAAAAAATGCACTAAGAGATAAGGGAGAGATGTACTCAAAAATTATAGTTGCTGATATGCAAATGGTAACAGCAACCTTGCCTCGCGTTAAGAATTTATAGTTGCTGATATGCAAGTGCTATGAAGACTTCAAAGAAGGTGTGCGATACGATTGTTTCTAACATTTGGTGAAGAGGAGACTCTTTGGAAGCCTGGGATCGAATCTCACGGTGTATATACTATAAAATGGACGAAGAGAAGGCCGGTAAAGAGATGGAAAGAGGGTTATGAGAAGAGAAGGGCGGTAAAGAGATGGAAAGAGGGTTATCAGGAAACTTGTTGATTGAAAGAGGTCGGCGGCTCTTAATCGCTCGTTCATTCCTCTATTAAAGGAGACCGTATATAAATATTACTACTTGTACCTATCTGTCGACTTCATTTCTATGTTTTCCGTTTACTCAAATAAACAACCCTAGGTTTAAGTCGACAACATGGAAATACTCTAAACTCATTTGATTCCATTTCACTCATAGGTTTCCAAGAAGAAGACGAGGTATAATTAATTCGAAAATGCTGAACACATTTTTCTGTTTGTATAATCTAATTAATACGAAAATGCTAAAGACATTTTTCTGTGTGTATAATCTAGTACCGAATATTGGTTAATCAGTAATTAAAAAAATCCACCTATGAATGAATTTGTTTAAAATACTACTTACCTTTTATCAGCGTTTGTATTTAAAACCAATCTTTGGCAACAACAATCCTCTGCTACAGCGGCACCTCCCTCTCAACATCAACCAAACCAATATTTACCAATTATTACTTTATGGACATAACAATTAATTGAACCTAATATTGAAAATAACATGAAATAAAGAGAAACGATAGATAGAATCTTTTAGCATAACCTGAAAAAAAGAGGAATGACATGTTTAGCAGAGATGAATTTCACCTGAAGGCTGAGTGGAATCGTTTGCTC
>ML823689.1:33960-59700 GCA_009831015.1 Picea engelmannii
TTCCTTTCATGTCCACCGAACATGACTTAACCAATTCAGTGACCTTCCTCTTGGTCCCTGTGGCTAACTGCACTAACCAAGACTTCTCATGTTTTCTCTTCGTTAGATGCAAACTTTCCACCACCCTAGAATCTACATAACTATGGCTAGCCCCTGAATCAATTAAAATAACAAGTGGTTAGTTGTTGATCATACCTTCCACTTCAATCATGTGCGATTGAAATTCTGCTTGCTTGTTGTCCAGGGCTGCGTAGATCCTCGGCATTCTGCTGCCCATATCCTCCACTGTTTCAGCTTACTGAACAGTATGGACAGTTCTTGCTTTGTCTTTTCTGTGGGGGCAGTCTCTGTATCTATGATTCCCTTTACAGCCCCAACACTCCATGGGTGGAGGCCTTGGCATCTGTTCACTCCTTTCAACTTTCCTGGGCTCATTAAAAGATGATTGTCCCCAAGGACTGTTTTTGAAAAAGGAAGGCTTGCTTCCCTTCTGCCTCTGTTCTTTCTTAAACCTCTTATGGTTATACCAAGCCTTCTGAAAGGTAGGCTTTCTTTCTGTTGTTCGTATAGGCGTTTCTCCCTTCTTATGGTTTCTTCCATAGTATTAGGATCATCGTATTGAATCTTGTCACCAATGGAAGGTGGCAGTCAACTCAGATACCTCTGAATTTTGACAGCCTCGTCTTTGATGAATGGAACATACTTCAACAGTTCCAGAAAACTTCGTTCATACTCATCAATGGTCATGTTGCCTAGCTTGAGTTCGAAGAACTCCTTCATCTTTCTGTCATAATATCTTTTAGTCAGGTATTTCTTCTCAAAATACCTCTTAAATTCCTTCCATGTGACCTCTTTCTCTCTGATGTGTTGCACCTGCACAAACTGATCCCACCACATGGACGCTTTTCCTTTCAGCTGGTACATTGCAATTCTTCCCTCTTCATGGGCAGAATAATTCTGCAGCTGGAAGTATTTCTTCATGATCAGAAACCATTTCTCGGCATCTTCCTCCTTCTTATGTTCTCCATCGAATGTTGGAGGTTTAATCTTGTTCATCTCTCCTTTCAATTCTTCCCTTCCATATTTCCGATGTTTTCTGGTAGGGGACGGGCTCGAACTGTTGTGTGTCTCCCTGTCTGAATGTCTTTGGGAGCGACTAAGATGTCGGCTACCACTCCTCGATCTCCCTCTTCTCCTATGGGTTCTGCGACTCTTTGTCGTACTTGAGTCTCTTTCTTTCTCGAGTTTCTTCTCTATTCTTTCCAGGCTCTTCAACATTTTTAAATTGAATTCACCCTGCCGATCCCGGATTTTCATGAGCTTTCAGCTATCAGCTAGGCAAGCCTGGGCATCTTCCTATAATCTTTCGATGAGTTGCATCATATGTTCTTCCTTATCCATCTCTTTTTCATGCCCATTAGAGTTCGATCCCTCCACTCCCATATTGACATCCTTTCCTTCCTGTTCGTCTTCCATTTCAGGGGTAATCTGCACTCTTCCCCACTCCATACTCAGCGTTGATTAACTGGAGTTCTGGCCTTTATTGGACTCTGCACACACACTGTGCAATTGAATTCGAAATTTGTCAGGCCATTAAATTTCATGAACAATCCACAACATTTATAACTAATACGAACAAGAACGAAAGACATTTCAACTTCACAAAGTTTTCTGAGTTGTCTGGCTCTGTAATTTCTGGGACTTCGTAACTTTAGAATCTCGGTCCACGAAGATCCGACAGTTAAATATACGAAACCCAAGTCACCCCTTTTCGCAACTCGCGACATCGCGAGTTTGTGAGTCGGAAACTTTCGACTCATTCCTCTAAACGCCGATACCCGAGATGCAACAAGGTATGGCTCTTTTCTTGTTAGTGCCCTCTCCACATGTAACCCTAGGCTAGGCTTAAATATCAGCACCTCTCGCAACTTGCACCTTCGTGAGTGTGTGATTCGAACTCTTGTGCCTCCCATTGCGATCTTCCGAGACGCGATAGGTCAACGCTAGGTTGACTCCTCCCTTGACGGATTTCGCTACTCGCAACCTCGCAACCTCGCAAACTCGTCAGTTGAACCGTCGAGCTTTCACCCTCCTACTCCGCGAACCCCTGAGACGCGAGAATTCAACAGAGTTTCGACGACTATCTCCAGGAAACGCGTGTGCACCCATCGACCACGCGGGTCCCACCTTATGCTCTGCCACGCTACCACACGAACATCGTCTCTCGGCACTTCGCGACTCGCGAATCCTAACGCCAATACTTCGGGACTTCTCGCGACGAGATCCCAAGGTCTTCGTGCCACCTGTACTCCACTCGCCGACTCCACTATGGCCCACACTGCCCTCCAGTTGTTGGGATATCGCTTCTCACAATCTCGCGATTCCCGTGGCCAATTCTTGAGTCTCTTCTCGCGAGACTCTGATACACGATCCCACATGCGGATCCAACGGTCCTCCTATGATCTGGATCCAACGGCTGTCCTCTTCTCGCTCCTCGCGCCTTCGCGACTTGGAGTACCAAATGCTTGGGCCTTTACCCTGCGAACTCCTGAGTTCGCAAGATCCCTCGATCTCTGACACGCATCCTCTTCAGATGGACGGTTGTGATTCTCTCGTGACTTCTCCACTTGCAAAGTCGAAGGACTTCCTTCTCTGACCTTCGATGTCCGAATCCCCGATAGAGAGGATCTTGTGACACGTGTCCTCCCAATCGGACGGCTTAGATTTCCTTGGGACTTCGCGTATCACGATTTTCACACTCCTGTGCCATTTCCAAAGGAATTTTCGATCCTTACACACATTTTTCCAGATCTGATGGTAACAAGGGCTTGCCTTCCCTCCCGAACAGATCCTAAGGTTCTAACACCATGGGTGTAGAGACCTATCTCCCCGTGGTCGTAGACCACATTAGCTGCAGTTTCACTGCACCGCTAAACTTCCTGAGTTCTTACTAAAAACTCGTCAAGTGTCTCCTTGACGTTTTGGAGCAAACCAGGGTCCGAAATTGGTCCTCCAGATCCAATTTCCCTTTGCATTCTCTCTCCAAAGACCGCTCCACTAGCCCATCTAGCCTCAATGTCGAAACCTTGGCTCTGATACCAATTTGTAGTGTACCTTTAGCTAGACTGAGGCTTATAACGCACAATATAGCAATCGGTATACACTTAAGCTTGATTATAAACACAGGCCAGTATAAACACATGCATTTAACACAATTAACACATTTAACTCAGAGTAAACATATGAATTACTGCTATATTCAACAAGCATTTAGCCTTATCATTTAATTCATATACACAGCAGAAAACATGATACATAAACAGCTCAGTCATGCAAAACATGATCAAAGCATAATTCAGATACTTATCTTTTAACAACTGTAGAAATCACCAACCAAGTGCAGGCCTTCCAGGAACCTCCCAGCCTTAGACCACACTGTTCATCAACTCAACAGTGGGTCACCCCCGAGTTGGGACCGAGCTCCACCCCAAGGCAAGGAATCCTAGGCTAGGCTGAGGTTACAGGAAGGACAGTCATACACAACCACTAGGAAGAAAGCTCTCCCAGGAATCTCCCTCGCTCACTGCCCACAGACCCTCATTCCCCACATGCTTGTTCCACCCCAGGAGAGTGCACCTTCTCTGTCACCTGGACAGTCCTTCAGCTGCCAGTCTCCCTTACCTTGGGTTACAGGAACAGACCGGACCGGAAGTCTCTGGGCTCTATGGCAGCTACAGGGTTCCTTCCAGGAGTTCTATCTTCCCTATGCGCACTCTCTCACCTGGAGGAGTCGCTCACAGGCCAACAAGCCACACACAGTCTAGTACTGCGTGGTCACAACAACCCACGGGGAAAATAGACACAGGCTTTCCCCAAACCGGTTCAGCAGTCACAGGATGATCTCACGGTGTTCATTTTTAGAATTTTCCTCAGAAGCAATTTTCCGCAGGGAAATTATACAGACTCTCCCCACCCCCGGCAGAATGGTAGTTTCCCCCTTCGCCCTACCCAGGATAGACTCACGCTGGGATGTCAGGAATGCGTGACAGACAATCCACGCAAGGGTCAATGCAGGTCTCGGACGGTTTCAGATGATGTACGAGGGTTTTTCTGCAAGAGTCAGACTCTTCCCTTCTGGAAGTCCCTGAGTCCCCTGGAGGAGGAACCCCCAACATGGCTCATCTCAACCTTTTATTGCATGGCCAGGGTTGACACTTGTCACCCATGCAACTGGACGCATTCCTGCAACGTGTGTGCCTTCCACCGTTTGGAAATCACATGTCCTACCAACAAGGACTTAGGTTACAACATATAATGCATTTCTCTTTTGGAATAATATTAAAATATTATTCCCAAGGCTTAATCCCTCTAGGCTTGACACTTAGCCCCTTTTTCCCACCTCCAGCCCCTAATTCCTTGCCGATTCTGTGGACGCCCAATCCCCCTTCACTCATTCATCATGGTCGGTCTGCACCTGGCGGTGTTTATATTTTATTGATCATTCTACATACATACAAGTACATCAGCGGCTCCTGGCCTTCAACACTTAGGCTCCCTGGCCTAACAAACCCATAAGTCTACCAGTTATACAAAACTTGGCTCACCAGCCTGTAAAACATAATTACAATTCCTTTCAAAACATGGTTTACAACGGGGCTCGGCCTTGGGGACACTACAACCCAGGTGTTCCTTTTTCCAAAAATCCTTCTCATTCCTCCAGATCGAATCAATCTCCTCAAGGTAGAGTGCCCCCCTAGCTAGAAACCCCCTAGGTTGCACCCTAGTCTGGTATCTACCAATAGAAAAAACCATGCAACACTGTAGAATGGTGTGGGAGGATTATTTCACCTCCGGGACCAAGCCTGGATCAAGAAAGGTGGGATCTTCCACCACCGAGTTGATCTTTAGGGTTTTAGACTCAAAACCCTCAAAATTCCTTGTGCTCAAGAGCTCCAATGCAAATAAGATAATAATCTAGAATGAATTAGGAGTGTGCCCTGCCCTTTCCTTTATATCTCCAATCTATTCATCTGTTGAGTTAGTTAACCCTTAGGGTTAACTCTTAACCTTAACTCACATTTTCTTTTCTTAGAGTTATCCTTTTCCAAACAAAGTCAACTTAATAGAGAATGTTATGTCTTCTGGTTTACTTTGTGCCCAATATGCCTAAGACTATAGTCTAGTGGGGATAGCTAGACTACTAAGTCTCTCCAAACCTCTTCATCAAGAGGTGGGGGACATTACAGTCTCCCCTGCTAGAAATTGTTTGCCCACAAGCAATTATGGACATGTCTCCTAGATAAATTGTTCCCCTTCTGATCTAGGTAGATATGGATGGCCACCCACCTATTCCACTCGGACCCCCACCATTGTTTCTTTCAGTTTTTCAATTCCTTAATTGTAGCACAATTTACTATTTTTGGCAGTTTTTCGGGTCCTGAACTTCCGGAGTCGTTTTGAGGCCCTAAACGATGTTTTTTTGGGCATTAAACCTCTAGTGAATATCTGGCTATTCCAGACTCGATATTTGATGTCTGCAGTGTAGTCCTTGGATATATATTTCTAACGATGTATCATGTGCATCAAACGGAGATAGTATGCCAAAGTTAAGACCCCGGGAAATTAATGTACCAATTTACCCCAACGGGGCCCATATTCTGGCGCTTCATCTCCTAGGGTTAGGTTTTTGGATGTTTAGGGTTTCCATTGTTTATCAATAATATATAGGCCTTCGAGCCTCATTGTAACACAGAGTTGTGAGACCTGTAGCCTCCACATCTCTTCTCAGAGATAAGCTACCAGTGCCCTAACTAGTTTATTTCCATAATGTCTGTAAACAAATTTCAGTTCTTTAATATTAATGAAATGAAGTGTTATTTCTATTGCATCTTTGTATTCATGGTTATTTGTGTATTCTGTTGCGTTCCTACATAAATTCAGATCAGTGGTATCAGAGCGGTCTACGCTTTCTCGATCCTTCTTTGCATGTCCCCAACAAGGTCGGGGTATAAGGAGTTAGGGATTGATCTGGTTGAACCTTTGCAAGATCAGACTCGCAAACCCCAACGGTCATCCATGGGGGACGAAAAGAAATATGAGGGAGTAGGAGATCCTATCAAAATATTGCTCGAGAAGGCCCTTGAAAAACAAAGGAACGCAATGATGGATAACTTCACCCATATCCTTCAATGATTGCCCACTGGCAGTGCATCTGCATCCAACATTCACTCTGGAGGCGCAACCCCTTTTAATGTATAAGTAAAATTTTACATTCCCATATTTGATGGCCAAATAGATGAAGACATCGTAGATAGATGGTTGAATCTATTAGAAGGATATTTCTCGGTTCATGACTTTTCCGACCGAGAGAAGATTATTTTTTCACTACTCAAATCCACCCCTCATGTCAAGGACTGGTGGGAAACCTACTGTGAGAAAAAGGATGAGGAGGAACCCTATCTATTCTCAGTCGTACCCACTTGGAATTATTTCCGAGACACCATCAAGGAACAATATTATCCTGTGGGGAGCTATGAGGACAAGTACATACAATGGACTATGCTGCGACAGCAAAGGGATCAAGATGTGCATGAGATGACAAATATTTTCCATACCCTACGCACAAAGTTGGGTATCAAAGATTCAGAGAAACATTTGGTGTTGAATTACTGCAGTTTTCTGCACAGATACATTCAGGAGGAAATGGAGTTCCTTGGCATCTCCTCACTTGGTACAACATACCGGTATGCTTCCAAGATTGACCAGAAATTCAAACAGAAGAAGCGAGACTTTGGATCTACAAATCAAAAGCAAGCGAAAGGTGCCCCCAAACTGCAGAACAAAGGACAAAGCCAAGGCATGGCGGATCAAGACAACCTAACAAAGCTGCAAGAAAAGAACAACACCATGAAGCCGAAGAAGGACACAGGACAGTGATGTGAGTTCCATAAGAGCTCCACTCACAACATGAGTGTCGGGCCAAACAGTCATTGGTGGTCGAGATGAGGGCTTCTGAATAAGATGCATGCTCTGACATTGAATCAGAACCTGAGAAGGGGAATGACAGAGGGAAGTAGATTATCGTTGTGGAGCCCAATGCCACCGTTGCCACCACGAAGATCCAAACAGAAGAACCGGAAGATCCAGAGGAGGAGTGTCTCTTCCACTCCCAGATGTGGGTAAAGGGTTCCCCGCTACAGTTCATTGTCGACAATTGGAGCCAAAAGAACCTCATTTCAGCAGAGGTCATGAAGCGTTTGGGCTTTCCGACCACAACACACCCACAACCATACACCATCAGGTGGCTTTACCAAGGAAAAGATCTCTGCATCAGCCAGCAGTGTCTCCTTCCCTAAAGCATCAAGCCCTTCACTGATGAGGTATTATGTGACATTACTCCTCTTCATGTTTGTGATGTATTATTAGTCCAACCATACTTGTGGAAGCAACATGTTGTGTATGAATCCCGACCTCACGTTGTTATTGTTACCTTGGGAAATAAGTTGTACATGATACCAGAGGTACCACCGCCTGTCGCTATCTCTTTGGTTACTGCAAAACAATGTAGTAAGCTCATTTCCAAAACCAGGAAATTTGTTTTCCTGATGATCCACCCTTAGGGCAAGAAGAAGACTGTGGCCATGACCTCTAGGTAGGGCTCCTTTGCACGACAACAACAAATGGACAAGGTCGTGGAGGAGTATTAGGACATCTTCACCTCACCCGCAAGGGTGCCTCTTAATTGTCAGGTCAAACACCCCATCGATTTGACCCCAAGTGCATTGTTTCCCAATGGACTGATCTATCGGCGCTCTGTTCTGGGGAATGATGAAATCAAGAGGCAGATCCAAGAGCTACTACAGAAAGGTCACATCCAGGCAAGTTCATCGCCCTGTGGGAGCCCAATCGTGTTGGTGCAGAAGAAGGATGGGACTTGGAGACTCTGTATTGAATATCGGGCGCTGAACAAGATCACTGTCCGGAATAGGTACCCGATCCCACGGATTGATGACCTTATGGACCAACTCAAAGGGGAAAATTATTTTAGCAAGCTCGAATTGAAGTCCGGGTATCACTAGGTACCAATCGAACTGTTTGATGTGTGGAAGACTACCTTCAAAGCCAAGGAGGGCCTTTTCTAATGGTCGGTCATGCCTTTCGGGTTGACGAATTCTCCCGCAACCTTCATGAGGCTGATGGACGACATCTTGCGACCATTCACCAACTCATTTGTAGTAGTGTACTTGGATGACATCCCGATCTTCAGCCAGACTTGGGAAGATCACCTCCACCACATCTAACAAGTTCTCCAAACACTACGGAAACACAAGTTGTGTGCCAATTTGGAGAACTGCACTTTTTGCATGACCCAGGTTTAGTATCTAGGATACATTATTGATGAGCGTGGGGTGCATGTGGATCCAACCAAGATCCAAGTCATCCAATATTGGCCAGCCCCGACCACTCTAACAGAGCTTCGCATATTTATGGGTCTTGCTAATTTTTACCGCAGGTTCGTGTTGGGATTCTCTCATATCACTTGGCCCTTGAGTCAAGTCACCAAGGGAGGAGCGAAAGAAAAATTCTTTTGGTCAGAATCTCAACAGAAGGCATTCGTAGAATTGAAACATTGCCTTTGTTATGCTCTAGTGCTCACATTACTAGACATGCAACAACCATTTGAAATCGAGACAGATGCCTCTGACTATGCTATTGGAGCATTTCTTACTCAACAGAGGCATCCAGTGGAATATCACAGTGCGACATTATCTGACACAGTCTAAAAGTATCCCACTTATGACAAAGAAATGTATTCCATTATGCAAGCTTGTCGACAATGGAAGCATTACATTTTGGGGAAGGAAACAATCATCCACATAGACCACCGACCCCTGCAGTTCATACAGACACAAGGGAAGTTGCAGAACGATCGCCATCAGAAGTGGTCCACATATCTGCAACAGTTTCATTTGAACATCAAGTACAAGAAGGGAATCACCAATAATGTTGCAGACTGCCTCAGCCGACCACTGATCGTAGCGATAACCGCCATGCTCAACTCTTGTGGGCACAAGACTTCTGATTGGTCGCTTCTCCACAAGAGTGATCCAAAATTTGGCCACACATACAAGACGCTCTTGGAGGGTAACCGAGTTCCAAATTTTCACCTCCAGGATGCACTACTATGTCACCTGGGACACCTTTGTGTTCCTTCAAGCGAGCATGTCAAGATGATTTGGGAAGCGCACTACAGTCGAGCCGTTGGGAATTTCGGGGTCAAGAAAACATTCGCAGTACTGTTGAAGTATTTCTATTGGCCAAACCTTCGAAAGGATGTCGGGAAGTACATCAGATCCTGAACTTCCTATGCGATTGCCAAATCGACCATCAATGACCAAGGCCTCTATACTCTGTTGCCTACCCCTAGTCGACCTTGGGAATCCATCTCCATGGATTACATGTCGGGCCTTCCTTCTACTAAGCATGGCAATGACTGTGTTTTCATGGTCGTCGACAGATTCTTGAAGATGGCCATTATGGCAGCCTGCAAGAAGAATATCACAGCAGAAGCCACTGCTAAACTCTTCTTTGAATGGGTGTGGGTACACTTTGGGATCCCATAGTCTATCATCTCAGATCGGGACAGCAGGTTCCTTTGTTCATTTTGGTCCAGCCTCTATTCAATGTTGGACACCAAGCTCACGAAGTCCACAGCTTTCCATCCCCAAACTGATGGCCAGACGGAGGTCATCAACAGGATGATCGTACACATTTTCCGCATGTACAACTCAAAACATCCATGCACATGGGATGAGAGCCTCCCCTATGTACAACATAGCTATAATCAGGCCCTCCATAGCTCAACTGACCACATCCCCTTTCAGGTGGGCTTGTGATTCCAGCCACTATGTCCCATTGACGTAGCCATGCCCTTTGCAGCTACTCAGGTTGATTTGGATCATGTCCAGTCTAAAGCTACCAATGCAAACAACTTCTTTGAGTGCATTCATCACATTCACCAAAAGTTTCATGACATATTGGATAGAGCCAATGCTAAGTACAAGCAGTGGCATGATTAGCATCAGGTGCAACACAACTTTCAGGTGGGCGACAAAGTTTGGCTACATTTGCAGAAGAAGCGCCTCGTTGGACCCCACTGCAAGCTTCGCCCCCTCCGATATGGGCCATACACCATAACTAAGGTTGTAGGGGACAATGCCTTCAAGCTCATTATTCCACCATTCCTTGTTCTGCACCCAGTGTTTAATGTGGACCGCCTTCCGCCCTACTTTCCACCTCTACTGGACACATTCGACATGGCAGAGGCAGAACAACTGACACCAACAGAGTTAAATCCATAATGCATGGAACAAGCCACAACTGATAGGATTATGGACACACATATCAAGAGCACTCACCAGCAGAGGATCCAGCTATATCGAGTTGTCAAAGCAGGCCAACTCCTTCACCAGGAGAAAAAGTTTCCTCATCTCATGGAGGAACTCAACACAATGGGGACCATTCCTTCTTAAGGGGGGAGGAATGATCCAGGTGGATATGGGTGGCCACCCACCTATTCCACTTGGACCCCCACCATTGTTTCTTTCATTTTTTTAGTTTCCTTAATTGTAGCACAATTTACTATTTTTGGCAGTTTTTCGGTCCTGAACTTCTAGAGCCGTTTTGAGGCCTTAAACAACGTTTTTTGGACATTAAACCTCTAAAAAATATGAGTCTATTCTAGAGTCAATATTCGTTTTCAACAGTGTATTCCTCGGATAGATCTTTCTAACGATGTATCATGTGCGTCAAACAAAGATAGTATGCCAAAGTTATGAACTCGGGAAATTAATGTACCAATTTACCCCGACGGGGCCCATATTCTGGCGTTTCATCTCCTAGGATTATGTTTTTGGATGTTTAGGGTTTCCATTGTTTCTCAATAATATATAGGCCTTTGAGCCTCATTGTAACACATATTTGAGAGGCCTATAGTCGCCACATCTCTTCTCAAAGATAAGCTACCAACGCCCTAACTAGTTTATTTCCATTTTGTCTGTAAACAAATTTCAGTTCTTTGATATTAATGAAATGAAGTGTTATTTCCGTTGCATCTTTGTATTCATGGTTATTTGTGTATTATGTTGTATTCTTGCATAAATTCGAATCACCTTCCCAAGTGGCATCCTCTATAGGTAGGTTCTTCCACTTAACCAAATACTCTTTGATGCTTCTTTTCCTCAACTTCTTCTCCCTGACTTCAAGTATCTCCTCTGGTATTAGTACCAACTGCCCTTCTTCATCCATAGGTGGAAATTCCTCGATAGGAGTGTTATTCTTGTCGATGGCCCTCTTCAAACACGAAACATGGAAGAAATTGTGTATTTTTCTTCCATGTGGTAGATCCAACTCATATGTCATGGCCCCTAACTCATGTTGACTCTGTGCCACTTCTCTTAATGGATGTCTGTTGGTACGGTTGAAGCCTCAAATAAACCAAGTCACCAACATCAAAGGTGCACTCAACCCTGTGTTTGTCTATCTGTACATTTTGTTGATTATGTTCCCTTTCCAGGTGGTCCTTCAATTCCCTGAGTATGTACTGACTCTATTGAATCCAATCCTGAACCATGGGAGCCCTGTTGTCACCAAAGGAAATCTCTACAAATGAGAGAGATTCATAGTTGTATAAGGCCCTAAATGGTGGCATACCAATGGAAATTTAATGAGTGGTTTTGTAACAATATCCCCCAAGTGAAGTCATTTAACCCATGCTTTATGTTGCCATGCCACATAATTCATGAGGTAGCCTTCAACCCATTTGTTGACTATCTCTGTCTGGCCATCATTCTGAGGGTGATAACTGGTACTAGGTGTTAAGTTCGTACCTATCAACTTGAAGAGATCCTACCAAAACATGCTCATGAACCTGTTGTCCATGTCACTCACTATGGTTTTGGGCAAACCATGCAATCTGAAAACTTCCTTGAAGAATAGGTCTGCAACCTATGCTACACTGAAATCTGTGGCAATGTAAAAAAAATGTGCAAATTTCTTCAACCTGTCCACTACCATGAAAATGAAGTCTTTGCCCTAAATCTTGGGCAAACCTGTGATGAAATCCATAGTTATTCTTTCCCATTTGTCCTCCAGAATGGGAAGTGGTTGTAGTAATCTTGTTTGGTGAGTGTGTTCATCTTTGTTGGCCTGGAAAGTGCTACACTCCTTGATGTGGCTCATCACATCTTCCTTCAAACCCTTCCAAGCAAACCTCTCTTGGACCTGTCTGTATGTCTTGATGAATCCTTGATGCCCTACTCCCGGTGAATCGTGGCATGCTTGTAACACCTTGGCATTAAAGGCTAATTCAGGCACCAAGAAAATTCAACCCTTGTAGTAAATGATATCATCCATGATTAGGAAATTTTCATCTTGCACCTGTCCATCCATCACTTCACAAGAAAAAAAATTCTATTAATATTCCACCAATATGTGGGCCTTCCAATCTACTGAGATATCGATCATGGCATAAACTGGTGGTATTCTGGATAAGGCATCTGCTACCACGTTATTTTTCCCTTTGAAAAATTCTATGTCAAAGTCATAAGCCTGGATTTTTCTGACCCACTTCTGTTGCCTTTTATTCAAGTCCTTCTGATTTAGGAAGTACTTGAGGCTATTGTGATCTATCCTCACGACGAATTTTTCCCCAACTAAATACTTCATGAACTTAGCCAATGCATGCATGACGGCTAGCATCTCTTTGTCATAGATGGTGTAGAGGAGCTCAAGGCCTCTCAATTTTCGGATTTCATAGACAATAGGATGCTTGTTATGCATAAGTATTGCTCCAATGCCTTCCCCTGAGGTATCACACTCTATTGTGAAGGGTTGTGTGAAATCTGGTAAGGCCAATATTGGACATGAACTCATCACTTTCTTCATTTTTTCAAAGGTGGATTGTGCTTCTGGGCTCCACTTGAATGCTCCTTTCTTGGTCAAATCGGTCAAAGGTGCGCAAAGTTGAGAAAAACCTTTGACAAATCTCTTACAATAGCAATAGATCCCAAAAACCCCTTCAATTTTGTGAGTGTCCTAGGTGTGGGCCAGTCAAGTATAGCTTGTATTTTTTCTTGGTGTACCTATACCCCCTTCACTCCAATGTTGTGTCCTAGGTAAAGGACCTCTGTCATCCCAAATTCACATTTGGATTCCTTCGCATATAAAGATTTCGCCTCCACGATGGCCAAAATATGTTCCACATGTTGAAGGTGCTCCTCCCAAGTTTTGATATAGATCAATAAATCATCAAAGAAGACTAATAAGAACTTCCTCAACTACTTGTTGAACAAATGATTCATGCATGACTGGAAGGTGGTTGGCACATTAGTCGGCCCAAAAGGCATGACCAGAAACTCATAGTGTCCATAGTGACACCGAAAAGAAGTCTTGGAGATATTTGGTTCCCTCATTTTTATCTGATGATAGCTGGAGCGAAAGTCAATCTTTGAGAAATATACCGCCCCATGGAGCTCATCCAATATCTCATCAATCCTTGGGATGGGGTATCTATTTTTTATTGTTTTCTTATTTAAATCCATGTAGTCAATACACATGCACATTATCCCATCTTTTTTTTTCACCAATACTACCGAAGATGCAAAGGGGCTGGAACTTGGCCTGATGTGGCCCATATCCAACAACTCCTTGATTTCCTTTTCAATTTCGTCTTTATATTTATGTGGGTGCTTGTAGGGAGTGGTGATCAGAGGTTTCACACCCTCCTCCACCTCTATGATGTGCTCAAACCCCCTATCTGGAGGTGCCCCTGGTGGTATAGGTTCAAAGACCTTGTTGTGCTTATCCATGATTTTCTTAATCTCTAATGAGTAGTGTGTTTCTCCCTTTTTGTCTACTCTGACTGATATTTTACATTATGTTGCATAGACGATGTCTTCCCTCTGGAAGATGGCCTCCATGCATTTGGCTTTCACCACTCTCGGTGTGTTGTCTGTCATACCCCTGAGAACCACCTTTTTCCCGTCCTCTATTGTGAAAGACATTTCCATGGTTTTGTAATTTGTGGTTATTGGCCCCAATGTGATAAGACACTGTACTCCAAGGATGATGTTGGTTTCGGGAAGGTCCATAACATAGAAATCATGTGACAAATCATGTATGCCCAAGGTAAATTTCATTCCCATAATGTACCTTTCACAAGGCATAGTGCGCCCCCTGCTACCTCCACACGAAATCCTTCAAACTCCACTGTCGGTATATGTCTTCTTTGTAGTAGGGTTGAGTCAATGAAGTTGTGTGAGGCTCATCCATCAATGAGAACTGAGACCTTCTACCCTTGTATCACCCCTCTCATCCTAAAATTGTTGAACTTAGGTACCCCGCTGATGGATGCAAATGTCACCTTCTCGTCTGATGTAAGGTCGTGACTTGCATCCTCCTCTTTTGCCTATCCTTGGTTTTCAGCCTCCATGTTCTGTAAGTGGCTGAAATATTCACCCTCCTCATCATCTGAAATCTCCTCAATGTAGTGGGCTTTGCCCTTACCCATGCATTTGTGTGTTGGGTCCCATGGTTCCTTGCAGGTGAAGCACAATTTATTCCACCTCAATTCTCTCCTAGTGGACTCATTCATCCTACCCCTTCCTTGGTCAAACCCCCTTGGGTCTCTCCCTCCTTGATTCATAGGAGGTCTTTGGTCTCTACCCCATTGATTAGGAGGCCTGGGGGTGAATCTCTTCTTTGTTGTCGATCCTAAGTCCATGGTCTTCCAAATGGCATCATGCAAGTTGGTAGGTGTAAAAGCCTTGACCCAACCTCTCAAGGGTTCCATCAACCCTTCTGTGAAGAGAATCATAAGTCTCGCTTGAGACACATCTTGTACCATCACTGGTAGCCTCTGGAACTCTTCTATGTAAACCTTGGGTGACCCTGTCTATCTGAGTTGTGTCAAATCCCTAAAAGGTAGCTCTGGGTCCCCCTGGTCAAACCTGACAATGAGCCTCTGTGTGAACTCTGTATAGGACATAATCTGATTGTGACCTAGTGTGGTCAACCCATGGTACCACCAATCATGAGCCTTTCCATCCAAGTACATCATGCCAAATTTGATGTAATCCATCTTCCTCATGGGGTTAAGTTGTAGGTAGGTATCCAACTTTTGCATCCATGCTTGTGCAGTCACCTTAGCAGATCCATCAAAATAAGGAATTTCTATCTTTTCTGATCTGCGCTCCAATTCATAGTTGGGCCTTTGATACTGTTTGGGCTTACCCCGAAACTTGATTCCACAATACTGTCCAGTGTGACTTGCCTTTGGAACCCTGCACTTAAGGCATGATACTCCCTGGCATACTGCTCAATTTTTTCCTCAATCTCATCCTCATAGTTGTGTTGTGGTTGATTATCTAAGAATGTAGGTAGATAGGGCCTAGAGGTGGTCCTACTGTGTGTTTACCCCTAGGGTGCACCACCTCCATAGCTATGTCTCTCAGTGTGATAACGGGGCTATGCTCATGTTGAGTTCTAGTCCCTCCATGAGATCCACTAGCTTTGTGTTGGCATAAACCTCTGGAGCCTTCCCTGCATGAGTCATCTGCATCAGGAGTTGCGCCAATCTCTCCTGGTTGTCATTCACTGTCTTTAGAGTCTATGTCATTTCCACATGTCCCCTGCACACTACTTCCTGGTTTTCCTGTAGATGATGCACAAGGGTGCTTTGTGTCATGTTTATGGAGTGTTGTAACTCCTTGGTGAAACCTTCCAGAATCGGTGGCTCACTGTCCTCACATGTTCCCTCCATTTCTGCCTCTGTCTCACTTGTCTGCTTCCTATGTCTACCCATGTAAATTCCACTAAACCTCTACATGCGCTAATCCCCACAATATGGGAGGATCAACACTCTGATACCAATGTAATGTTCCTGAGCCAGATTGTTTGCTCGAGACACTAATTGTTTACTGTTTGTTATGTTTGTTTATGTATTTGCAGGTGTACTCATGAAGATGTGCATTATGGATTTACTTAATGTTGATTAAGCAATAGATTTGAATAATATAATCATAAACAAGACAAGATATATAAAGAACACCAGTAGAGAACCAATAATGTCATATCTGACCCTTATTTAGATAGTAGGGAGATCATGTATACAAGAGATCTACAGATCTAGAAGAAATCCCCAATAATATCAAAATGGGTTGTCAGTCGATACAATAATAAGAAATAAAAATATAAATGCCTCCCAAAGGTTGTCTGAGAAGAGATCCAAGCCTCCAAAGGCCACCAGCAAGAAAGCTAAGACTAAAGATAAGAAAACCCTGTCAATACTCTGCAAAACCCCTCCAACTGGCTGAGTTGCGCCCTGCTTTGGATATTGATAAACCCTCAAGTTTTGACCCTCCCTTTTCTGAGCTCCAACTCCCTCCAAAATCTCTCAGAATGTAGATCGAGCTAATAGAATCCACCGGGCCAAGTCTCAATCTGAACTGAGAAGTTATATTCCTCCAAATGGGCAAACCCTCAATTGGTTTGCACCCTCCTGGTTTGACTAAGTCAAGGAGAATTCGTTCTCCCTTCTAGGAGCCTCCAAATGCCACCAAAAACTCCCCGATTGTATATCAGGCCAATGCTAACAAGATGATGAAATCTCAAGTCGATCTATGAATATCTGAGCCAATAAACATTGATAACCTCTTTCTGCAATGCGCCCCTCTCTTCTCCAATTCGTGCCAAGCTCCCAGAAATAAACTGTAAGGATAATCTCCTCCGGAATAGATCAAGAATGATGTTAGGGACTCTATGAAGAAAAAATAGGTGCTCCTTTTCCAAAAATCCTTCTCCTTCCCCCAGATCGAATCAGTCTCCTCAAGGTAGTGTGCCCCCCTAGCTAGAAACACCCTAGGTTGCGCCCTAGCCTGGTATTTGCCAGTAGAAAAAACCATGCAACACTGTAGAATGGTGTGGGAGGATTATTTCACCTCCGGGACCAAGCCTGGATTAAGAAAGGTGGGATCTTCCACCACGAAGTTGATCTCTAGGTTTTTAGACTCAAAACCCTCAAAACTGCTTGTGCTCAAGAGCTCCAATGCAAATAAGATAATAATCAAGAATGAATTAGGAGTGTGCCCTGCCCTTTCCTTTATAGTTCCAGTATATTCATTTGTTGAGTTAGTTAGCCCCTAGGGTTAACTCTTAACCTTAAATCACCTTTTCTTTTGTTTCATTGAGTTATCCTTTTCCACACAAAGTCAACTTAATAATAGAATGTTATGTCTTCTGGTTGTCTTTGTCCCCAATATGCCTGAAACTATAGTCTAGTGGGGATAGCTAGACTATTGAGTCTCTCCAAACCTCTTCATCAAGAGGTGGGGGACATTACCATTTTTCTCATAAACCCCTCTATAATACTCATTTGTGTGAATTGCAGAAGGCATCTCTTGGGAATCTAGGCATCTTTTAAGTGTGGGTTTTTTTGAAAGTGCATAATTTTTCAAGTACTTTCTATCTATTCAATCAATTTCAATTTTTAGAGCCATTTTTATTATTGATTGTAATATGGTCAATCCAATAGATATCCAACTTATAAGTACCAATTATTTGTCTTTTAAGTCGTATATAGAAGATTTATTGAGAAGTAGAGGACCTTAAAAGGTCACCTAAGGAACAAATGTTTCCACAATGGATGCATTGAATAAATCCAAATGGGATAATAAAAATGAGGAAGCCCACAAACTCGTAGGGTTTTCAATATCTAAAGACTTGAAGTTTCATCTTCAAGAAATTGATATTCATAATCTTGTTTGGTTGAAACTTGAAAAGTTTGGTAAACACAACCAAATCTAGGTTCGTCAATTTGAAAATCATTGTATTGCTTTGGACTAGTGATTCTACATGCATTGAAGAATAAATATCAAAGTTTAAACTTTGTAACCCTTACATCTAGACTATGGAATTAGAAAAGATGATGACTAATGATTTTTTCTATTCTAGCTAAACTTGGCAAATTATGACTATTTTGTTTTTGTGTCCACTTTTCACTCTACTAGAGAGGTTTTCCTTATTCAAGGTAGTAATACTTATAATATTCTCTTAAAACATTTTTTGAGACTCTAACTTGAGAGCATAATAAGATCTTTCACCTTGGAGTGATCAATTTTGAAGGTACCTTCAATAAAKACTTAGTGGCACAACATAAATAAGGCCCCAATCCATCCAATAAGTAGGAGTCTTGATCACAATAACAAAGATAACAAGGGTTTCAAAACAACTCRGCCTTCCCCTAATCCAAACATTGRTAAAGGAGCTAATCCTAAAGGTAATAAGACTGAGAAACARTGTAACTTGTGTGGACTAGATAGTCGTTTGATATGAAGGAAGCCCTGGAATCATCCATGAAGAAGAAAAAYATCAATTTGTATATTTCTCCTTCTACCTCTTCTTCTAATCCTTCTTCTAAAGGACATGTTATTTTTTCCTCTTCTTTTTCTTTCAATGAAACAACTTGTTTTCTTCAAATGAATGGATTCTAGATTAGGATCATCTTATCATATGGATAAAGATAAATCCATCATTTATGATCTTAATTAATGTTACATTAAGCATATATTTGTTGGTGATGATACATATTTAAGGATTGTAATTTCAAGAACATTTCAACTAGATAATGGTCATTTAATGTTGTATTATGTGTTCCTAATATTTCCTTCTATGTTCTTTATCTTAGAATATAGAAGATTGTGCTCGTTTTACCATTAACAATACCCTCGTCACCCAACCATAGGCCGAAGCCACTCTCCGAGAACCTTGACCTTGACAGAGAAGAGAATCTTGGTAGAAATCCAATAGCCAAGAGAGGATAATGCACCAAGCAAGAATAGAAACCAAGTTGATCAGATATTCCCTCCCATAAGTTGGTGCACTCTTTTCCAGAGACTTGCGCACAAAACTACCACTGCACCTGCACAGATCTATCTCTCTCTGCAACTGCTGAGATGTGTATAATGAGAATTGGCGCCCTGTATTTATAGTAGTCTGGGCAGGCTTACTAGGGCCGACTTCTCCTCCTGGGTACTAATAAATTCATATTAAATATATTTCTGCAGTCGACAACTTGTCTAGGGTTTCCTTCACTTCTTTGCTTCCTTCCAGAATATTCTAATCTCATCATAGGTCATAATAGAGGTTCATAGCTCCCGAAGCTACCATAATATTAACACTCCCTCCTAGCTAGGGAGGTATGGTCTTGAGCACAACAGACCATTCAACTAGTAGCAACACGAGCACCGTCATTATTATCCAACTGGATAATCTCCTATGACAATTGGTACAAATTTAATTTATAGGACACAACTGTGTCGATTCACGGTAGTACATAACTACTCAAACCGTGAGACATAGTCACAACCGGTGAAACATATCCACCACAGTAGTATATCTCTATTTTCTGGAGACAGGTAGTCTCCATAACAATCATCTGATGACAACCTGCACAGAAAATATTGTTAAAAATAAACTAAATCACCTGGGCCAATCTTTCACTCACGTTTGTGAGATCTGAAAGAATATATGCCCTCAGTATAGAACATCAACTATGGGATATCTTCCCTATTCTTATCAAACAAGGAAGAATGATTGTTTTTTATTTCTGAGTCGAGACCATTCCTCACCCTGGGCCATTCTTCCTACACTAATCAAAGTGCACCCTGGAGAGAATGTATAAACCCTAAGGAATGTCTGAGTCTAGACCATTCCTCACCCTGGGCCATTCCTCCTACACTAATCAAAGTGCACCCTGGAGAGAATGTATATACCCTAAGGAATGTATGTCCCTAATTGTTGAGCATGGACCATTCCCCACCCTGGGCCATTCCTCCTACACTAATCAAAGTGCACCGTGGAGAGAATGTATAAACCCTAAGGAATGTTTGTCTGGACCATTTCCTCCATTAACCACAAGAGGAAAATATTGTCATGTATCAACCTCCAAAACAGACCATTCCTCATGTTAACCACAATGAGAAATCATTGTTCGGCAAGGTGGGTCACTCTTCTTCAGTAACCCTCAAGAAGAGAGAATTCCCTAGACCACTCCCCATGCTAACCACAATGGGAAGTCATTGTCTATGATACATCAGTAATAAGACTACTTCCCATGTTAACCACACTGCGAAGTCACTGTCCGTCAGAAATCTCAATCCACTTTCCGAACAGGAAAGAATCTGTCCAATTTGGACTATTTTTCAATTACAAAGATAAATGTTTTAATAATATTTTCAGTGCTCCCTCCTAATTTGGAGAGTCATTTAATCACAAAAATAAATGTTTTAAATAATATTTTTCAGTGCTTTCTCCTAACTTGGAGAGTCTTCCCTTTCAGCTAAGGGAGTTGTTTCCACGATCCCCATCTTCTCTCGGAAATATGTAAACTTAATTCTGGATAGAGGTTTTGTCAGGATGTCTGGTGTCTGCTCATCAGTGGGGATATACTCAAGCTTTACCTCTCCTTCCTGAACTTTATCTCGAATAAAGTAGTATTTGATCTCAATATGTTTCGACCTTTCATGAAACACAGGGTGTTCTGATAATCTTATACAGCTCTGATTATCACAATGTATTATGGTCGATTCTGGAATCTGATCAAATAAGTTAGAAATTAACTTCCTTAGCTATATTGCTTCAGTGCATGCTTCACATGCTGCGATATACTCTACTTATGTTGTACTGAGTGTGACATACTTATGTTACCTACTGCCCCAAGATATCATAGCGAAGCCCAAGCTGAAACACATGCCTGAAGTGCTTTTTCTATCTTCTGCACTTCCTGCCCAATCTGAGCCTGTGAATCCATAAAGTTGTATATCACTGGATGTGGTATATCTCAAGCCATAGTCTATTGTCCCATGAATATATCTTAGGACATGCTTTGTAGCTATCCAATGCTCTTGTCTAGGTTCCACCTGGAACTGACTTAATGTATTTATAGAAAAGCAAATATCTAGTCGAGTATTTACCAAATACATCAATGATCCAATTAGATGTCGATATAGATATGGATCTACTAGATCAGAGTCTGGGACTTTCACTTTTCTTATATCCGCATTCATAGGAGCGTCCATGGACTTACAGTCCATCATTCCAAACTTCTGAAGGATCTTTATTGCGTACTTTCCTTATCCAAGGAATACTTCACCACGCTTTTGCCATACTTCTAGTCCCAAGTAATAGTGCATGAGACCTAGATCTTTCATATCAAATTCAGAAGCTAATTCCTTCTTGCACTGGATAATGACACATTCTCCACCTATTATGAATAGATTGTCAACATATAATAGTAGAATCACTGGTGCTTTATCCACGACTTTGTAATAAAGGTTTGGATCTGCATGACTCTTGGAGAAACCAAGTCTTGTTAGATAGTTGTCCATTCTGGCATACCAAGCCTTTGGAGCTTGCTTGAGTCCATATAGAGTTTTCTTTAATCTGCAAACATGAGTGTCTCTGGAATGTACCTCGAATCCTTAAGGTTGTTCAATATACACTTCTTCATCAATAGCTCCATTGAGGAAAGTTGTCTTTACATCCATCTGGTGTAGATTCCATCCCATAGAAGCGGCAAGAGATATGATAGCTCTGATGGAGGTATACCTAGCTACTGGAGCAAAGGTTTCATCATAATCTTCTCCCTTCTTTTGGGAGAACCCTCTGGCCACGAATCTTGCCTTGTATTTATCCACGCTTTTGTCTACTGCATGTTTGATCTTGTATACCCATTCTCAGGTTACCACCAATTTTTCTTTAGGTCTAAGTACAATTTTCCATACCTCATTTTTCATAATGGAGTGATGTTATTCCGTCATAGCTTCTTTCCATTGTCCCTTTTGAATTGTTTCTTCAAATGTGGTGGGTTCTTCATTTAGAAGCTTTGTCATGTATGTTGCATAACTTGAGAATCTTTCTGGTCTTTTACTCTTCCTGGATGTTCCTTCTGTAACCTTGAATCTTTCTATGTCTTGTAATGTAGCTTCAAGCCAAGTTGGTCGTTTCTTGGTCTTTGGTATGATATTTGAATCAATTTTCTCACATGGCTCCATAGGATGATCAGGTTGATCCTTTTCGTTATTTTCATTTTCTGTGTTTTCTTCATTAGGTTCTTCAAGTTCTTCTTCTATAATTTCTTCGATGGATTTCCTGAAGGCCATTCTTTCATTGAACGTTACGTCTCTACTAACTTCGATCTTGTGTTGTTCTGGAATATATATTCTATAGGCTTTGGATGAATCACTATATCCCACGAATATCCCCTTCTTTCCTGAGGATTCTAGTTTATTCCTTTTGTCTTTGGGAATATGAGAGTAAACTGGACATCCAAATATTCTTAGGTTTTCCACGTTAGGTTTCTTACCTGAGAAGGCTTCTTCTGGTGTCATGTCCTTCAATATACGATGAGGGCTTATGTTCTGTACATATATTGTCGTCATTGTTGCTTCTCCCCATAGAAACATGGATAGATCTTGATCATTCAATAAGGCTTTTACCGTTTCTTCGATAGATCTGTTCTTTCTTTATGCTACACCATTTTGTTGAGGATTATGAGGAACAGTCAGCTCCCTCCTAATCCCTATCGATTTGCATAATGCAATGAACTCCTTCGAGGTGTATTCTCCTCCATTATTTGTTCTTAATTTCTTGATCTTCTTGTTCGTGAGGTTTTCTATTTCTGCCTTGAATTCTTGGAACTTGTTGAATACTTTGTCTTTGTCTTTAGTAGGTATAGCCACGTCTTTCTTGAATAGTCATCTATGAAGATTACGTAGTAAAGAGATCCTCCTAGAGATCTGACTGGCATTGGACCGCAAACATCTGAGTGTATTAGATCTAGGATCTCCTTAGATCTATTATTGTTGCTTGGGAATGGTTTCTCGATATTCTTCCCAAGGGCACATCCCTTGCAGATTCCTTCATGTGTAGATTTCAATTCTGGTATTCCTTCAACCATTTTTTTGAGAAAAGGTAATGCATGATAATTGATATGAGCATACCTTCTATGCCAAATCTCATTAGGGTTGACTTCGTCATGTACTAAAGCTTCTTCATTTTGTTCTAGTAGTCTATACAGATTTCCTTCACGACTTCCAATAACCCTAGCATTCTCTATGCTAGAGTTCTTATGCCATGATAACACCTTTCCATCCACGAAGGCTATTATGTTTCCTTTGTCTTCTAGACATGATATCGATACAAGATTCTTTTCTAAACCAGGTACAAATAAAACATTGCTTAAGTGAACATGATTACCTGATTCCAACTTGACGAAGGTTTGTCCAAATCCTTCGACGGGGTAAGTGCTTTTGTCTCCAAGCTCCACTTTCTACGATGTCTTCTTCTCATTTAGATTTGAGAGTCTGGCTTGATCTCCCGTCATGTGCCTAGAATCTCCACTATCGAGTATCCACATGTCATCTTCAATCGTTCCAGTAAGTTTTGAGTAGTGTAAAAGACTGATTGTTTCACACATGTCTTTGGTTGATTGGTAACTGGTCATGCCTTGATCCAAAACTTCAACTTCGTCATTTTTGTCTTCTAAGCGATCCAAGAGGTGTGTTGAGTTAGGGTGCATCTAAATATCTTCTTCTTGAGCGAGATGCTCCATCACAAGGTGTCAGATCGGAGATGTAGGGTTTCTGCAACTGCTTCTGCTAGTAACCCTAGCTGCAATGTTTTGGAAGTTGCTCCTGCTAGTAACCCTAGCAGCAGTTCCTCAGCGAGCTCAATATCCTAGCGGTTATTTTTTCTTCCAGTGTTTTAGGCTGAATGAAGGGGGTGTGGGCCCATAACCTGTTAGAATATAGAAGATTGTGCTCGTTTTACCATTGATGATACCCTCGTCACCCAACCATAGGATGAAGCCACTCTCCGAGCACCTTGACCTTGACAGAGAAGAGAATCCTGGTAGCAATCCAATAGCCAAGAGAGGCTAATGCACCAAGCAAGAATAGAAACCAAACTGATCAAATATTCCCTCCTAGAAGTTGGCGCACACTTTTCCAGAGACTTGCGCACAAAACTGCCACTGCACCTGCGTAGATCTAGCTTTCTCTACAACTGTTGAGATGTGTATAATGAGAATGGGCGCCCTGTATTTATAGTAGTCTGGGCAGGCTTACTGGGGCCGACTTCTCCTTCTGGGTACTAATAAATTCATATTAAATATATTTCTACAACCGACAACTTGTCTAGGGTTTCCTTCACTTCTTTGCTTCCTTCCAGAATATTCTAATCTCGTCATAGGTCATAATAGAGGTTCATACCTCCCGAAGCTACCATAATATTAACACTTTCATTCTTTCAATTCACTTATTCAGGTGAAGGAAAAATTGTGGTGTGTGCCTCCCCAAATTGTAATTAAGAGTTCAAGGATCATGGGCATGGTGTAGCTAAAGGGACTAATTATGATTTTACCAAGGTGTACAAATTTGATAACTTTGGGCCATCTTCACTTTTTTTCAATTTTTATTGCTCATAGTGATGATGTGAACATAATTTTTCATGAGTGGTTTGGACACTTAAACTACCACTCATAGAAAGAATTATGTAAGTAAAATATGGCCACCAACCTTCCTCTCATTTCTTGCAAGGATGTTTTTTGTTCCACGTGTGTTCTCAAAAAACATCATCAATGAAACACAAACATGCCTTTTGGAACACATCAACTCCCATTTTGTAGGCATTTGTTTGGTGTAATTCCTTCTATTATTTTTCTAGGATTAAGTATCTCTTAACCTTCAGTTATGATTTATCCAGAGTGGTTGGATTTATTTTCTAAAACTTATAGAAAATTTTTGAAGATGTTTTTCGTCTTTTGGGTCTTTTTAAAAAAAAAATCTAGGCATCAACTTTAAGATAAGATAATGGAGATTAATATGTCAACAACAAACTTATCACATACTACAATGCATAGGGAATTCATATGTAATGCATTGTTCCTTATATATAAAAATTGTGTTGCGGAGAGAAAGAACCAAGCCTTAATATAAATGGTTAATTGCATGATCCAATCAAAGGATCTTAGCCTCGTTTTGGGGTAAAAGCTATTAATTGTGTGAATTACATAGTCAAACACAATTCCCTTAAGGCTTTGAAAATGTAACATTATAACATGCATGGATTTGTAAGAAACTTTCAAGTGTTTGGTTGTGATGCTTGAGTACATATCCGCAATGAAAAAAGAAAATCCTTGCAACCTAAAGCTAAGAAGTACATTTTTGTCGGATCCACAAAATATGTGAAAGATTATAGAATTATTGTACCAAAAACTACAAATTCATTATTATAAGATATGTTTTGTTTGATGAAGGTCTCTCGGCATACATCCCTAGTTTGGTGTTTGTTCCATCTTTGGTTTGCAAACCACTTTAGATGCACGTGACATATCCTTCCACTTCTTCTTCTCCTTCTTATCCTATTGCAACTATTACATATCATTCTTATTCAGATGATGATGAAAATGAGTATGAAAACCAAACTCTACCTACTCCAACTCCTCCTCTAGATGAGTCTATTGAAACTAACCTACACTAGCCCAACAACTTTCTTGATGGGTCCACACAACTAGGGAAGAAATTGATCCTATGGACAGTGTCAATCCTTTCAATTAGCACAAAACATGTTCTCATTTCCAACTAGCCTCTTCACTTTTGGCTTAAGTTCTAGAGACTTGAGATC
>ML823689.1:69517-82735 GCA_009831015.1 Picea engelmannii
TTTCTTCTGTTAGAGAAAACCACTACTTTCGTTTTGCCAATATTGACTTGCATCCCCACCCTTCTACAAAACTGCTCAAGGGAACATAAGTGCTCTTGCAAACCAAGAGTTGATTTAGCAATCAATATAAGGTCATCCGCGTAAGAGTTGATTGAAATGTTATAACCAGCGTAAGGATTGTGTGTCCTTTGGAATATTATTGGGTACACTATTGCAGGTTTCTTGCTAAAATCCTTAAGTCTTCAAGAGACACTCAAAGGTTGCCTTCACAAAATTTTCCAACGTCTTGGTGGACCCTCGCGAGGAGGTGAACAAATCTTTTATAAATACAATTGTTATCTTTTGGTATTCGTTGGCTTCGATTTCCACTGCAGGTGTTGTCAAACCCAGATGCAGCTGAGTGTTTTACCTTTGAGGCTTATAACCTTCTTGTGCAATCGAATCCAGGGGCCCTTGAGCTCTAACTGGTCGACGACGTGACGGTGAATCTCCTCGACGATGTGGTGTCGTATTCTCATTCACCACAATGAAGGTCTTCTATAAATGGAAGATGGGAGATTCTCTGCGATGTGTAGCCCCCATCTTTTATATTTAGAATTCATGAGAGCAAAGAGACACAAAATACACACTGAAATAATATTGTATTGCATCAATTACATAGAAATGCATCACACTTAAATAAGTGTTGTGAGATCCAACTTATTCTACTCTTGGAGAGAGAGGTTGAGAGAAACTCTCAACATCTTCTAGCAAACCCAATCCAATCCCTAAACTCTAGTATGTAGCATTAATTAGGCATTATCTCTAACACCCCCACTTAATGTCTACATTACAAAACTTCACATATTACAAAACAAAAAATGTTACAACACTTTAACTTTCGTTTGTCTGGCCTTCATCAACTCCTACACCCACTCTGATGCCTCCGGACTGCGCTCTTTCTCTTCCTCTTCTTTGAGCTTACTATTTAACTCATTTAAAGCATAAACACTTTAGACCATCATTCATGAACTTGCGCAATAGATAATATTGAGAAACTCGGCTCACTGGGGCTTCCATGAGAAAAGTTGTCAAGTAATGAATCATCCTATGGACATACCTCCATCTGTCAGATATTTTGGTTTCGGCTATCCATAATTTTGTAGAAAGGCAGTCTAGGTACAAAATGTCTTCAAAAATCAATTATACAAGGTGACTTCCAATCATAAGAACAATTGTTCTTGAAACTGGAGCTGCCAGCTTATATCAAGATACAAGAGTTCCTATTTTACATAAACATATAAAAAAAAAACTTTAAACATTAACACACATAAAACCACTAACACACATTCTGCTGAAAAGATCAGATCTGAAAATTACAAATCAAGGAAATGCAAATCACAATTTGATTTGGCTGGATTTCTCTTCAGATCTGGACATCGACTTGGAACAATTGCGTATAAAGCCCGCAAGATGCAGCAAAAGAGAATCTATACTAGCTGTTTGAGGACATTTCATTGAAGACCGATTCAATAACATTAATTCTCTGCAGTTCAACGTTGGTTTTAATTGTAATTCTTGTTCCTATGTTGGAGGCAAATGTCGCACCTTTAATTATATGGCTAGAGAGCTAGGATCTTTCCAACATGAAGATTCCAAAAGATGTGAAGCCTTAAAACTAATAGGTAGCAGCTCTTGTATTCTCCATGGTGAAGCCAATCCAATTCAGTCCTTCATTTTTTCGTGCAGCAATTATATGGCTAGAGAGCTAGGATCTTTCCAACATGAAGATTCCAAAAGACGTGAAGCCGTAAAACTAATAGGTAGCGGCTCTTGTATTCTCCACGGTGAAGCCAATCCAATTCAGTCCTTCCTTTTTTCGTGCAACAATGGAAATTTTGAAATGATGGTGGCTCCTTCTCCAACAACACGATATCTTAATAGATTTACTTGCACACAAGATAAATTAACAAACACACAGAGAAAATTTACAAACAGAAATTCAGCACATTTAATCTACTAAAATTAATATTCACTTTTTTCTCATTTTCCTGGATCCCATACCCGCTCTGATACCAATTTAGAATTTATGAGAGCAGAGAGACACAAAATACACTCAGAAATAATATTGTATTGCATCAATTAGATAGAAATGCATCACACTTAAATAAATGTTGTGAGATCCAACTTATTGCACTCTTGGAGGGAGAAGTTAAGAGAAAATCTCAACATCCTCCAGCAAACCCAATCCAATCCCTAAACTCTAGTATATAGCATTAATTAGGCATTATCTCTAACATTTATTGCATCAGGGGCAGCATTTTCTCTCATTGAAGATTCTCTTTTATTAGGGGCAACAACTTCCCTTGGAGGTGGGGATACTTTTGTACGTTGAAGGAGTGTGAATAGGTAACTAACAACATTTCCATCAACCTGACCTCCATTCATGTGTAGAAGTGTTTTTTTTATGCATCTGATCTTGTCTTGAATTCAACATATCTTATACATATCTTGTCTTGAATTCAACATATCTTGGAAATAGAACCACTATGTCCATTGACAGCTCCACAATTACCACCTCGCCAAAGTTACTGAATATCTCTTTCAAATGAGCTTCATTGACATTTCGACTCAAATTGCCAATATAAAGAACCATCGATTCAGGCAGTGGAGAAGGTTTCCTCATGGGTGAGGACTTCTTAGGGGGTGTTGGGGGAGGTGTACGCCCTCTCCTTGTAGCTGCTACTGAACTTTTCTTATGTGGAGGGTTTCGATCCTTGGAGCTGTCACTGGCAGAAATCACTTCCCCGTGTGATAGCATTAGCAGAGGGTCACAGGTACAAGATCAATCTTGGCCCACAACAAATAATCCATTCCATCCGGCTTTGGCTCTCTTTGCATTCAGATTGGTTGTTTTTGGTCGATTTGTCGATTTGATATGACGTGGTGAAATCTCTGGCATCTATCTCGGCAAAACAGAGATCGCTCCAATGCTCCCATAAACAGTGTCTTTCAAACGGGCTTCCACTTCGTAGGCCAGGATCTTAATCAGTGTTGTGTGGTACTACCGACCAACATTTTATCTTTTATGACATGTTGTTGGAGTCCTTTGCCTGTTATTGAAGCCATATTGTACCCTCAAAGATTTCATCTTTACAAAGGCAATTATTCAAGCCATATTGTAGACTTTAAGATTTCATCTTTACAAAGGCAAATATTCAATTTATTCCGGTGCTTATCCTTAGGAAAGAAGACTATGAAGTTAAACGTTCTTTGGAGAACGAGAGACAACATAGTTAACTCTGAAGATCAGTTCAACTCGAGAATCAAGGTATATTTGCAAATAGTTGTTTTGTAAGTTTATTTGTGTTTTTTGTAAATGGGTGCATTCTCGATAGAGGTCGACGCCCTTCATTTGTTGTATGCATAGTTGAGTTTGTATTGTAAAGTTAGGGTGGAGTTGCAATGTCGAATTATGTCTTTAAAATGGCTTGAGTTAATGAACTCTTAGAGTTATTGAACACTTTAATCCTCTCTTTAGTGGATAATACAGCCACCACTAACAAAGAAACTTTGCAATTTGTTGTGACTTACTTGCAAGTTTCGCAAGCCAAAACAACTCTGCTGCAAACTCAAACTCGACTTCTTCACGATGCACTTGAGAAAAAACATCTTCGACAACATTTTGAACTCGTCCTTGCTCAAAACTCTATTTTTTAAGATGAAGAAGATGATGATGCCTACTTAGACTAAAATCCAATACAGAAGCAACTCAGCGAGCCAGCTTCATATATGAATGCAGATGAAGTTCAACTTCCTCTTTCCAAACAGATCATCAGACCTTGTGAAGAAATCAGGTATAACAAGCACAGAACCGATATCGGATATGAAAAGGATGTCACCTTTCATAATCTAGATTACACTAAGCCAATCCAGTTCTAGAGTGTTGGATTGCTACAAAATGGTTCACATTCACCTGCTCTAGTTCAAGAGCAGATTTTGATATGCCAACATTGTCAGCGAGTTGGCCACGTTGAAGATCGGTGCTTCGATCTTCATCCTTACGAGCATTATGGATAGCACAATCATCCTTTAGATAGGTGTTTCAAACACAAGACAATTGCAAGAGTAAAGAACAACTATGGGTGGATTCATTCTTGGCGATGGTCATCAATAGTCAAGAAGATATCTCATTCATATGAACAATTCCATTCTCGATATTGACACATCTTGCAGTAAAAGGATTTGCATTTTCTCACCTTGTTCCTGACAGGGAGGAACAACATCAACAATTGATAGTCATGCTTCAAGTTTTGAAGTCTCATCAATCGAGCAGTAACAAGCGAGTGTGACAAGCAAGCCCGATTGGTTTGTGGTTTTCCTTAAACCACCACTTAGTAGAAGAATTATAGCTTCTGCTAGAAAACGGTTTGTGGTTTCCCTTAAACCTCCACTTGGTAGAATACTTTCAGTTTCTTCTATAGAACAGTTTATGGTCACCTTTAAACCAGCGTTTGAGAGCACTTCCATTTAGCAGAAGACACCAGTTCCAACTTCTAGCTAACTTAGGAAATGTTCTGGGAACCATTGAGCCTAAAGCAGGGTTCCAAAGTTTGTGGTCATCCTTAAGCCACAAGATTGTTTTGTGGTATTCCTTAAACCACCATGACATTTTGGTTTGTGGTCATCCCAAAACCACCAAATTTAGAGAGCACATTCAACCATCAGCAACTGCACTTCCAAATTTCAATTTCCCACTTTCAGATATCATCTCTCACCTTGGACTCACATACACCCCTTTGGATTAAAGGTGGGAATGTTGGAAACGTAATCCGTTGGGGTTACTGACCAGAAAGAATGTGAACCATCAAGTGTGTACGAAGAGTCATCGGGAGTCCAAGAGACCTTGGATGATGAATCCAACGATCATCAAATATGTATTTATACATGTATCATATCATTAATGAATATAGTATCATGCTTATCTTATTTGTGCATTCTAACAAATCCAATGGATTAAAGACGCGGATAGGAACATTAAGTTCTTTCATAAGCATGCCTTAGTAGGAGATCCATGAACCATGTTGCTAAAGTCATAAATATCTCAAGGAACCTAGTGGAAGGACAAGTGAATATATGCTTAGAGGTAGTAAAAAAAAAAATGATCTTCTTTCCGACAAGGGACAAAATTGTGGATAAAAAAAAGACGACGACCACCTTCTTAAGAAGATAATGACAACCTTCTCATTCTTATCTATGAACAAGAACCTCTTGATGAGGTTTTTTCTATGAAAAAATGAAAATATCCCAGCTTTAATGGATTTTCAATTGATTTCTTTCAGTTAGTATGGGATGCCATCAAATCTTATCTCTTTTAGATAATAGAGGAACCTTGATATTTAGGATCCATTCTCAAGAATATGAATTCCATCTTTCTTAATCTCATAACTAAGAAAGAAAATGCAATATATTTGGATAGATTTTTCTTATTTCTATTTGTAACTTTGTTTACAAAATTGTTACTGAAATCATGGCTTCTAAATTGAAACTTTTGTTGTAGTAGATTATTTTTGAACAATGAGGAGGATTTGTGGCAAGATACCAAAGCTTGGACTACTTGATCACAATGTAGGGAGTCATTCACACTTTAAAGTCCAAGAAAAAATATGGTATGTTGATCACAAATGACTTGCTCAAATCTTATGATGGAGTATGATTGGACTTCCTCCAAGAAGTATTAACAAAAATTGGATTCTCAAAATGTTGGATTGAATGGGTCAAAAGTTGTGTCTCCATTGCTTCCTTTATTGTTCTTATTAATTGTGTACCCTCTTCCTTTTTTAAATCATCCATAGGATTAAGGTAGGGATGTCCATTGTCCCCTTTCCTTTTCATAAATATCATGGAATCCTTAGGTATATCCATCTGCAAAGCCAGAGATGAAGGAACAATCAAAGGCATAAAAAACTCATCAAGACTGCAACCTATTACTCACTTTTAGTTTGTTGATGACACCATGTTAATGGGTGAAGTAAATATCCAAGAAGCTAAAGCCTTAAATAAAATCCTTGAAGTATTTGAAGTTGTGTTAGGTCAAGAAATAAGCCTTGGTAAGTCTATTATGTTCTTTCTACATCTCAACATTCGAATCTGTGAGAAGATCATCTTTCTTGGTAAGTCTATTATGTTCTTTCTACATCTCAACATTTGAATCCATGAGAAGATCATCAATATTTTGGGCTTATCTAAAGGTGAATTTCCATCCAAGTACTTTGGATATCATCTTACTACATTAGGTTATGAGCATATTAGTTGGAGTAATACTATGGATAAAATCGAAGCGAAGTTGGAGGCATGAGAAAACAAATATTTCATAGTAGCTAGGACACTGGTGTGCATCTCTTTAATTTTTGCGAGGATCCAAATTTTCCTCGGCTATATCCTCATGGTGCCCAAACTAACTTTAAATTAAATTGAATATATCATTAGGAACTTACTTTGTTATGGTGCCTATAAATATAGGAAATGGCATCTCCTCCCCTTGCAAGAGGATGTAAAACCCAAGTGGGAAGGGGGGTTTGGTATTAGGAAAAATTGGTATCAAGACTCCTAAAAGAACCAAATTATTTGTAGAGAAAAAATTTACAACACAATTATTTGGATGGTGTAAATACCAACTTTGTTCTTCATCATGTGTCCCTCCCTAATGGATCTCCCATTTGGAATAGTATGGTCAAAATACTCTACCTTATAGTAGATGATCAATTTTGAGAAATTTTAGATGGAGAAGTAGACTTCTAGGATACCTCCTAGAGTGGATGTCCTCCTATCAAATCTGAAATAGATACTCATCACATCAAATATAAGATGTTCTCCATAATTAGACCAATATTCATGGCTTTTGGAAATAAATCCCTCCTTCTTATCCTTTTCGAATATAGTCTAACTCTATTAAGTGGTCCATTTAATTGCAAGAGCACCTACTTAGCAAATTCAAGATTTATTTTTTTGGCAAAGAACCACTCAACACAAATTGGGAGTTGGCATTCCATGCTGGAATTCCAAGTTTGGTAATTACATAGTGAAATAAGAATATATCACAATGTTTCAAGAGGCGGTCTCTCTCCATAAATTGGAAAACTATGGCACCCAAGCTGTTAGGGGGAATATTAGCCTTCATAATACTTGCTTCCAAAAGAAAAACCTTCTTAGGGGAATCCTATTAGAAATAATGGATGTGCTCATTTAACCATAGACAATATAGCAATATTGTCACCCAACCATAGGCCGAAGCCACCCCCGAGCACCTTAACCTTAACAGAGAATGATTCTAGAAGTAAACCAATAGCCAACCAAGGATAATTCACCAAGAAAATATAACCAAGACTAATCAGAAAGTCCAACCATAACCAATAGAAGATCTAAGCCTAAACCAAGAATACAGATTGCAGTAGTTGTGGTTGCAGCTACTCCCTAGACTTACACACTTGCCCAATTTCTGCAGTGTGCACTTCTTTACTGCTGAAATTTCAAGCTGTGTGTACAAAATGAGGTCTAGCTACTTGTATTTATACCTTTTTTCCTGAGATGTCTGGGCCGACTTCTCATTCTGGAGGCTAAATACTTAATATTAAATATTTCCTTGAGTCGACTTGTCTTCTAGGGTTAAGTTTAATGCTTTAGGGTTTCTTCTTGCTTCCCGTAGTATTCTATTCTTGTCAAGATTACATGTGGAGGTAAATACCTCCCGCAACTACCATAATATCAACACTCCCTCCTAGCTAGGGAGGTATTGAAGGCAATGGTCTTGAGCACAAACATACCATTCAACCGGTAGAATCATCATAGTCGTACAGACTATCTCATGATTAGATCACGAGCACCATCATCACTATCATATGATAGCATCAACTGCATCATCTCTCGAAGCCATACTCTATCTGAGTAATCAGGCATGATGTTGACTAAGTCACTCACTCCACAGAGTGATACAAGGACCATTCTTCTAATCTGGACATATGTCCTAGAAGAATGACTATCCCAACAGATGGTAAAAGCTACGCCATGGACTACAAAGACCATTCCTATAGGAATGTCAAACTAGGATTATTTTCTAATCAAGTCATAGATATCTGTCTCAACCTATATACCTTAGAAAATATCAACACAACTGATAGTCTACATGGAAATCAGAACAATGTCATTCAATAGAACACAATTGTGTCTATCCATAGTAGTACACAACTACAATCCAATGGTACACTACCACACCAAGTAGCACACAACTACTTAATCAATGACACATAGTCACAACCAGTGGAACACATCCACCACAGTAGCATACATCTATTTTCCAGAGACATACAGTCTCCATAGAAATCATATCATCTGATATCAACCTGGACAGAAAAAAAAATATCATGATATAAATTGATTCATATGGGCCATTCTTCCACTCACATCTGTGAGATCTGGAAGAGAATCTACCCTCAAAAATTAAAACATCATCCATGAGTTATCTAGACTATTCTTCTCAAGCATAGAAGAATAATTGTCCTGATTTCTGAGCCTGGACCATTCACCTAATTGGGCCATTCCTCCGGCACTAAACAAAGTGCAACCTAGAGAGAATGAGTCTGCCCTAGGGAATGCATGTCCCTGATTGTTGAACCTGGACCATTCACCTAACTGGGCCATTCCTCTTACACTAAACAAAGTGCAACCTGGAGAGAATGATTTTTCCCTAGGGAATGATTGTCCAGACCATTTCCTAAGGAAATGACTGTGCTGCACCAACCTCCAAAACGGACCATTCTTTGAAACTTCTCACAACTGTGAACTTCGAAAGAATGATTTCCCTGTGAGGCGGACCATTCTACTTGTCCACTACTTAGAGTTACTTCCAAGAAGAAAGACTTTCCTAGACCATTCCCCCACATTGGCCACAAGGGGAATCGTTGTCTATGGTACATCAACAATCTATCAAACCATTTGCATTACGAAAATGACCGTCTGATTTGGACCATTTTCCGAACTGGAAAATGCCTGTCTAACAGAAATCTAAAACCACTTTCCAAACTGGAAAGGAACTGATCATATTGGACCATTTTTCGAATTGAAAAATGAGTGTCCATAAATCAATAACACATCAGTGCTCCCTCCCAACCTGGGAGTAATCTCTTCCTTTTTCAATAAGGAAGTCATCTCGACGAACTCCAGCTTGTTCTCTTGAGTACACAAGCTTTTTCATCTTGGACAGAGGTTTTACCAAAATATCTTCTATCTGCTCATCTTTGGAGATATATTGGAGAACCACTTCTCTTTTCTGGACTTCATCATGGAGAATGTAATGCTCGATCTCAATGTACTTCGGTCTGTCTGGAACAATGGTTTTCTTTGAAGGCTTCATATAGCTCTGATCATTATAGTATATCATGGTTGGATTCAACACTTTTGTTTCTTGCTAGCTCATGACGTCGTGGCAAGGCTCAAATTGGAACATATCCAAGTGGCACTTCTTCTGTCATCATGAGAGTTTGTCATGGATTAGCAATCCATCATTCATCCTAGACTTCTGAGTAATCATTCTGATACAGTATCTCTGTTATATAAATTTTTCACCACGCTTCTATTGTGCATGAGAGGCTCTACACCAAGTTGTTTGAATCTATACAAGTTCTTCTTCCATCTGCATACAAGGGTCTCTTTTTGGTATACCTCAAAACCTTGAGGTTTCTCTACATACGCTTCTTTGTTCAATTACTTTGTTTGAGGAGAATAGTCCTCACATTCATCTGATGTAAACTCCAACCCATGGATTTTGCGGACGATATAATGGCTCAGGTATGTCTGGTTTACTGGAACAATCTATCATCATAGTCTTCTCCCTCCAGCTGGGAGAAAATCTAGTTCTGAATCTCGCAAAGCTTCTATTCATAAGTATTCCATACATTGTTCTTCATCACAACTTTCATTTCTTCTTCTTGACTGCTTCTAGTGGGCTCAGACCAAGTTGGTAGTCTTGTGATTCTCGATATAATGACTAGTTGCTCTGGCTTTTCTTTCTCTCTTGGAATCTTCATGTTTTTCCTCGTGTTTCTCTTTAGCTCTTGGGTCCGTGGTGTTTTCTATAGATTCCATGCCCTGAAGATTCTGACTTCTTCCTTTCATCATAGGATCATGGATGTGGATGGACAACCAGGGATACTTTAAGGCTTCTTTTCGAAGAGGGCTTCTTCTAAAGTCAAACTAAACACGTGGTGCTTTTCATGGTTGCTACCATTGATGGGAACATGGATAGTTACATCATAATCCTCAATGGATCATATTATTTAGGATTATCTCCTTCCTAATCCTTGGTGCATGCATGAATGCATGCTCTTCTTTTGGAATTATATAATTGACTCCCTCCATCTAGGAGAGTCCACGCTTATGTTTGTATCCTTATTGCCTTCTGCAAAGTGTCACAAATCTTTTTCTAATTTCCTTTTGATTGTTGACTTCTTTTTTCTTTGACTTCTTCCATGTTTCTTCAAGTTTGATTCTGATTTCGGCTTATCTTGCAGTTGTTACTTATGTTAATATCTTCCACAGGAATTGTTACTAAGGATTTTCAATGTACTTCATCTTTTCATGTGTATTGCTTGACTTATAGTCATCGTGATGGAAATCCTTATATTGTTATTCTTCCATAGGTATTGTTTCTCTTTGAACATCTTATCTTCTAAGAAATAGATATGCAAGATATGTACAAAAACTATGTAAACATGGTATGTACAAGAATTATGAAGAATATTTTTACCTGATCTTAGAAGAAGAAGTATGTTTTATCCTGCTTGACCTTCTTTGAGGGTTCCCTTTCTTCGATAACTGATGCTTCATGTGTTTCCTTCCTTTTCTTTAACTCGGGACAATGATTCTTGTAGTGACCATATTTTTGATAGTTGAAGCATTGTATTTTTGACATATCTTTCTCTTGATTTGGTTTCTTCTTTCAACCAAATTTATTTTTATTCCTGAAATTCTTGAACCTTGTTGTGAAGGCTTAATCATCATATTTCTTTTGGGGTTTATCTTTGCACTAATCCTTGATTCTTCTTGTGCACAGCAAGTCCAAAGTTCTTCAAATGTGGGATACTCCTTTATTGTGTTCATGCTTGCGGCCAATGCATCCCATGTCTTGGGAAGACCATTGAGTACTATATTTACCAGTTCCTTTTCTAAAATGATTTCTTCAATAGCTTGTAGTTGATCTCTTAAATGAGAGATTCTCACAAAGTATGATGTTATGCTTTCATCATTGTTCATTTTCATGTCACGAAGCTCATTCTTTAGACTCATTACTTGTCCAATGTTTCTAACTGAGAAGAGGTTAGTTAGGGCATCGTACATCTTCTTAGATGAGTCAAGATGGGAGATGTAGGTTATCAAGTGGTATTTTATGGAGTGCACTATGATACTCATGGCATTGATGTCATTCTCTTTGAACTTCTCCATAATTGCAACGTTCTGAGGTTCTTTCTCTTTTCCTTCTTTGAATTTTGGTTCCACGATCTTTCCTTTCATGACATCCAACACTTTATTCTTGGCAAGGATGAGGTCAATCCTAGTCTTCCACGCTCTGAAGTTACAAGCCCCTTCTAACTTGCTTTTTGACTTCATAGAGTAAGTCATAATTTCTTTGACTTGGTCAACCCTTGATTTTGACCAAAAACTCAAAGTTGACGTCTTAGCTTGCTGAGAGTACCAGGAGATGCGCTAGGCTAGGACACACTAGGCTATCCAAAAATTAGGTCAATGTCTTCACTTAAGGTGCCTCAACAAGAGGGTTGGGGTTTCGTTGTTGCAGCAAAAACTGGCTGCAATTGCAACTGTAACTCAGAAAATCCTCCCAATCTATCATCCAGCGATTAGATTGTCCAAAGATAGTGTGGGCCCATAACCTGTTAGAAATAATGGATGTGCTGGTTTAACCATAGACAATATAGAAATATTGTCACCCAACCATAGGACGAAGCCACCCCTGAGCACCTTAACCTTGACAGAGAATGATTTTGGAAGAAAATCAATAGCCAACCAAGGATAATGCACCAAGCAAAGATAACCAAGATTGATCAGAAATTCTAACCATAACCAATAGAATATCTGAGACTAAACTGAAAATACAGATTGTAGTAGTTGCGGCTGTAGCTACTCCCCAGACTTGCGCACTTGCTCAGTTTCTGTAGTGCGCACTTCTTTACTGCTGAAATTTCGAGCTGTGTACAAAATGAGGTCTAGCTACTTGTATTTATACTATTTTTCATGAACTTTATGGGTCGACTTCTCATTTTGGAGGCTAAATACTTAATATTAAATATTTCCTTGAGTCGACTTGTCTTCTAGGGTTAATTTTAATGCTTTAGGGTTTCTTCCTGCTTCCCATAATATTCTATTCTTGTCAGGGTTACACGTGGAGGTAAATACCTCCTGCAGCTACCATAATATCAACAAATCCATCTATCACAAGAGTGTTCAGGGGCCATCCATTTGTTTAAGGTGTGGAATTAGTTTTGAGGACAATTCTAATATTATGTTATCATGTCCCTACTCTAGGAAGGTTTGAGAGTGTTGGGAGAAACTTGCAGTTTCAGTTGTTCCTCCAACAAAATAAGATATATGTTTTCTTTAAGAGTGGGAGGGAATGCATTGGAAATAGACTAAGTTTCCCATCATTTGAATAATTGAACCACACTTTATCATGTGGACACTTTAGAAAGCCGAGAATTTGTATCTTTCAAGAGATACTTCTATCTCCATATCAAATCTAGGATAGAGCCAAAAATATATATAATTGAAGAAGCTAGTGTCTCCACCATGAAAGTAAAGGCTTACAAAGAGGAAGTTGATCAATTGAATTCCTTTGGGGTTGAGTCACATCCCACTCTCCCTATAAGCCTAGATCTCCCCAATCATGAGTTTATTCCTCCTAACCATAGCTTGGGTGAAGTCAAAATAGCTTGGGTGAAGTCAAACTTCAATGGAGGAACCAAAAATTACCCAAGGCTTGCAGGAGTGAGATATTTAATCATAAATAGTTCAAGGAATCTTGCTTACACCAATTATTGTTTCATGGGATATTTCTCAAAATGGTTTAATCATTTCAAAACATAATCAGATCATAAATGTGTGGGTAAAAGGTGACTCCAAATTTTTAATTGATTGTATCACAGAGTGTGCCAAACCTCAAAGTTGGGAGAA
>ML823690.1:46299-56975 GCA_009831015.1 Picea engelmannii
TGAAGGATCATTTACAGAGGGCACAGAATCAGCAGAAGGTCCAGGCGGACAAACACAGAATGGAGCGCACTTTTGAAGTGGGTGACTTGGTTTATTTGAGGCTCCAACCTTATCGGCAGGCCTCAATTAAAAGAAGCGGAGCATAAAAACTACATCCACGTTTCTTTGGACCCCACAAAATCAGCAGGAAGATAAGGGTTGTGCCTTATGAGTTAGAGCTTCCACTAGACAGCCGAATACACAATGTCTTCCATGTATCCTGCCTGAAGAAGGCCATCGGCCAACACATCTGCCCCATTGAGATACCACCTCCCATGGACGAAGAAGGTCAGTTGGTGTTGATTCCGGAAGAGATATTGGAAGTTCAAAAAAAGAAGCTCCGGAACAGAAGCATCAAGGAGTATCTGATCAGGTGGAAAGACTTGCCCATTGAGGATGCCACTTGGGAGAGTGAACAGATGGTACGAGATGCAGGTTTGGAATTGCTTGAGGATAAGCAATTTCAAGCAGGGGAGACTGTAATGTCCCCCACCTCTTAGGGAGGTGATGAGGAGACTTAGTGGCCTGGGCACCCCCACTAGGCCATAGTCTCACACTGAGAGGGGAGGTTAACTAGATTAAATTTATATTTTTAAGTTGACTTGAGAAAGGGAAAGGATAAAAGGAGGAAAAGATAACTCAACAGAAGAATAGAAGTTAACCCTGAGAGTTAACTTAACTCAACAGAGGATTAGAAAGAAAAGTATAAGTAAGAGGCTAGGGCACACCTATTAGGCATTCTGGATTTGGCATATTGCTTGTTATTGCTCTTGAGCATTCAGTTTGGGGGTTTTGTTGTACAAACCCTTGTGAGAAACTCAGTGGTGAAATATCCACTCACCTTGTTCCACAGCTTGGTGTCGGGGATGAAAGATTCCTCCACACCATTCTATTCTCAACATATCTCTTCTTAGTGCTTCTGAAGATAACAGGGCCGTACTGTTTTGAGGAGTTTCAGCAAGGGCGCACCATCTTGAAGAGAAGGGTTCAATCTAGCCAATCAGGAGGAGCGTTGGACATTTCATCAGTTGGGTTTTACTTGCAGGTGCTCCACCATCATTTTGAGTGCTTTTCCGGAGAGTTATCACGATCAGACATTTAGATTCAAACTGGGACGATTTGGAGGAAAGGAGGACGTCCCACCATTTTGTATTTCTCAGATCTAGAGAGATTCGCTTGAGATCTGGGTCTGAAACTTCACCCACAGGGTTCTCTTAGCCCGATCTACATTCCAGGAGAGTTTCAGGGCATTTGGAGGCTTTTCTCATCAGGGCCGAATCACCAAGGGTTTCAGCCATCTAGGAGGGCGCAGCTTCAGCAGAAGATTCAGAGTTTGGAGGGGTTTGCCTTGGACGTTGATCTTGAGACTTCAGGAGGGTGATCCTATCATTCCAATCTATCATTTGGCCGAGTTTGGACTCGTTTGGAGCCCTCCTTTAGTTGGGCCGAATTATTGAGGGTTTCAACCTTCTAGTGGAGCGTGGCACTTTCCAGCTGAGGGACATTGGCATTCATTTCTGCATGTATTGGTCTTCATATCTTATTCAGCCTTTGGGAGGCTTCTGGTATCAGCGGGAGCATTTGTAGCAGCTCATACTTGTCTTGCATTGGAGCCATCTGATGATTATTCCAGATCTGCTCGTTCTATTGTATCTGATTCATGATTCTATAATAAAGGTCAGATTTATGTTTGTTCTTTATATCTTGAATGTGTTATGATCTTCATGTGTTGGATGAATCTATTATAATTGCATTTGATAACTCAATAACACCTGCACATCAACAAATCAGTAGTAGTTAGTGATTCCAAGTGAAAAATTTGGCTTGGGATCATTACAACCACCCATCATATGTCTATCGATATGACACCATTCAGAGACTTGTACAGTTATGATCCCCTCTCATTTGTGTATATTGTATTTGGTGAGAGCAGGGCCCCTATGGTTCGGGATTGGATTCAGTAGAGTCAGGATATACTTAGAGAACTAAAGGACCACCTGCAAAGGGCACAAAATCAACAAAAGGTTCAAGCAGACAAGCACAGGGTGGAGCGCACATTTGAGGTTGGTGATTTGGTTTACTTGAGGCTCCAACAGTACAGACAGGCATCCATTAAGAGAAGTGGCACAGAAAAGCTCCAACCCCGCTTCTTTGGACCATACAGGGTCAACAAAAAAGTAGGGGTCATGGAATATGAGCTTGATCTCCCACCAGGCAGCAAAATACACAATGTTTTCCATGTGTCATGCTTGAAGAGAGCCATAGGTAAACACATCATTCCCATTGAGGAACTGTGACCCTTAGATGAAGAAGGGAAATAGATACTAATACCAGAAGAGATCCTAGAAGCCCGGGAAAAGAAGTTAAGGAAGAGAAGCATCAAGGAATATTTAGTCAAGTGGAATAAATTACCTATTGAGGATGATACTTCGGAAAGTGAATAGGTGCTACAACAGACAGGTTCAGAATTGCTTGTGGGCAAGCAATTTCTAGCAGGGGAGAGTGTAATGTCCCCCACCTCTTGAGAAAGAGGGTTGGAGAGACTCAGTAGTCTAGTTGTCCCCACTAGACTATAGTCTCATGAATTAGTGGGAGAAATTCAGCCAAAATCCATCACCTAAGCACAACGTTATATTATTGAGTTTACTTTAAGAAAAAAAGGTAACTAAGGAAAATAAAAGAGAACGTGAGGGAAAGCTAGGAGTTAACCCTAGGGGTTAACTAACTCAACAGAGAAATAGAATTGAAGTATAAAATAAAGGAAGGGCACACTTCTCATTGACCTTTTGGATTATTATTGCATTTTTCTTTTGGTCTCTTGAGCACAAACTGTTTTGAGGGTTTTGAGAATACAAACCCTAGAGATCATCTCGGTGGTGAAAGATCCCACCTCACTTGATCCAAGCTTGGTCTCGGGGATGCAATACTCCACCCACACCATTCTACAACAGCTACAGGTACCATCACTCATTCAAGGAAGAAGCAGGACGTAACCTTGGGGGTTTTCAGCAAGGGGGGCGCACCATTGAAGGAAGAAAGATTCGATCCAGGAGATAGAGGAGGTTTTTGGATTATTGGTCATCTGGGTTTTCTCTGTAGGGCCTCAGCCATCATTCCTAGCATATTTGGAGAGAGGTTTACTTGCCATTTGATTTTCTGGAGCTTGGCAAGAGTTGGAGAGAAGTAGGGTGCACTATGGAAAGATATCTAGTCAGTTTGGAGGGGCAGATCTTCATCTTTCAGCCAGAGACTTCACCAGGGGGTTTGTATAGACCCGATATACATTTCCAGCTAGTTACATAGCATTTGGAGGCTAATAGATAGGAGGTCGAATTATTGGGTCTCTACAGTCTTCAGAAGGGCACAGTTCAGTTTGGGGTTTCAGTCATTTGAGGAGAAGATCTCTACATTTCAGTCTGAGACTTCAGGAGGGGGTTTATCTTGCCCCGATCTATCATTCCATACAGTTTCAGGGCATTTGGAGGCTTCTAGCAGCAGGGACGAATTATTGGGTTTCTACAACTAGCCAAGAGGGTGCAACTTCAGCCAGGGGGGTCTGGACTTGGACCTTGGAGGGAAAGAAGTTAATCTTATATTGATATTCAACTTATCATCTAGCCTTGGGAGGCTTGTATCTTCAGTCTTGAGCATTTTTTAGCAGCTCTTATTCCAACTAGAGGCTTTATTTGATATTCTTCCAGATTTGCAGATCTATTGTACCAGATTCTCTATATTATCTAAATAAAGGTCAGATCTGTGTTATTTGGTTCCATAACTTGTGTCTCTTGTTATATCTTGTATTTCTTTATGATGCATCTTCAGATATATGTCTACATGCTTTGATAATAAAATATATATAAACCCTAAACGCAACTTCATGAGAAAACCTACATACATACATCCAAACAACAATAGACAATGAACAGTTAGTGTTTCCAGCGAAAAAAATGGCTTGGGAACATCACATGACACTAGACTCAGACAGAACACACTAAGCCAAAGCCATTAGGACAAAATCCATCTTTGGAGGAAATGAGTGAAAAAACTTGGAACATTATAAGTCACGGAAGGGAGGTATAATGGCCCAAATGAAAAAAAAACACACTAGAGTATGCACTAATAACAAATTCTTAGGGAGCTGAATATCTTACATACAAGAGACCTCATGCTAGATCATTTTATAAAATTCCCCCTAGGGGGGCATGGAACATGCATAGAAGAAAAAGAAGAATAAATGAAGGGGTGATGATGCCCAGCAGGGCTTCTGAACTCTAATTTTGAACAAGTGCATTGTTCAATCTTTTTGGATCATCAAACGTCCTTGGTGCAATTGTGAGGTAATAGGGTGTGTTATCCCCCATTTCTAGGGATAACTAAGGACATGATGTCTCGAGGCCCTTAGGTTGCAGACATGGAGTAACGAGGGATGGATCGACTTGTAATGTCCACTTACATATATGGAGACCTGCTTCACTACCATACTTTTGTTGATGTTTTTGTAGCAGCGGGATGTATTCCCCCCTGGACAACTTTCCTTAGAGAAGAAGATACCAAGAAGTAAACGGAAAACCATTGAACAATTGAAGAACACCCAGGAAGAGAAGTCAGCCCACAGGAAAATAATAAAGTGGAAATAGAATTTCCAGGAAGAGAAGTCAGCCCACAGGAAAATAATTAAAGTGGAAATAGAATTTCCAGGAAGAGAAGCCATCCCCAGCTAAGTGACTGAACTAGTATAAATAAAGGTGACACCTTGCTCATTTTAACACACTTACACATCTCTCTCAGGAAGGAAAACGAGGTGCAAGTCTGAGGCAACTCTAGGAGACGCTGCAACTGGAGTTCTTGGTGGTTCTTGGTGGTTTCTCTTGTGCGCTACCTCTATAAGAATTGTGCTAAGGTTGTGAGGTGCTTAGTTGTATACCCTCGATAGGGTTTGACAAGAAGAAGAGATAAGTACTTGTTATCATGGTTTTTTTATTTTTGGTTTTTCTCTTGTGAATAGAGCTTGTTCATGGTTGTATTTTGTTATCAGAAATACTCTCTAAGAAAATTTGGTTGGTTTTTTTTCCCAAGTTTGGGGTTTTCCTAGGATAAATCTTTGTGTCTTCTTGTGCTTGTCTATCTGCTTCTAGATCCTACTTATATTTTCAGTATATGGTTATTGAATGTTAAAAGAATATCAAAATACTATGGTAAATCTATTGCTATTGAAAGTTTAAGAAAATATAACATGGTATCAGAGCAGGTTACCTTCAGAACAATCTAACCACTGGAAGGAAGATCAAACATTGTTGAAATTTTCCACTGCACATGAAATTTGTTGCTACATAGACCCAAACTTGTCAATATCATTGAGCAACTTATTGAAGGACACTGATATTAATTTTTCCATAGATCAGCTCACCATAGCCTACCACACCTCCTGGTGATCTCAGATTGCATCTTGGTGAAATTTGAAATTTCACCTAAAACCCATTGCTGCAGTTGCAACAACTTTCTTTGTGAAGCTTGTTAAGAATTTATTGGGATGAATTGGGGAAAATTTTGGCATAGAGCAACTCGCCTTTCCCTACTGCACCAACTGCACTTCTCAAATTGACTTTCTGTCAAAGTTGGAATTTTAGGGTTTTTCAGGTTATTCACATTTTTCTTGACATTGAACCTTCTGATTCAAATTTCTGACTTCTTCTTGTTGAGATGATGTACTGCCTCAAATCAGAAGACAAGTTGGATGGTGCTAAAAAATTCATAGGTATGCACTTGTATATAATTTATATCATAAGGGTGTTTGCAGGAGATGTACACTTAGCAAAAGGACAGTTGTCCAAGCAGTGACAGTAGATCCAAAGGGATCTTAAATCTAGTGAACTCAGAGGAAGCCCAAGAGTTGGAGGCATCAATGGTGATGTCTCCTACAATGTATGACAAATGGGACAACAGCTTCAGGTTTGCACATTAAGTTTGATATTTTTATCGCTATATCTTAAATATATATTGTAACGGGGACAACAATTTTTAGAGTTCGATTACTACTGAGTAATTTTTGCTGTCAAATGTTTAGTAACACTTGAGTATTGTTGTTACGATGATCATAATGTAAATGCTCATTGTTGTACTAATGATGGACTTATTTCCAAGATGAAATTGATCTCCTCTACAAGATGTTCCAAACACCTTAAACCCTAAACCAAAGAATGAACAAGAAGTTCCAAACATAAAATTGATCATAAACCAAAGAATGAGCAAGATGAAATTGATCATAAACCAAAGAATGAGCAAGAAGTTCCAAACACCTTAGCCCCTACAAACGTTGTGGATGAAAAACCCTTGGTGCTTAGAATGCAGTGAAGCACATTGGGAACATGAATGTCCTTATAGTAATGATGTCCATCAACAAGTGAACAATATAGGCCACATCATGGAAGGCCCTCAAATAAATATCACCACTGCAGAACATCAGGAGGGCATGAAAGAAGCAGCTAGGTTGGCTACAATGGTGGTAATAAACAACCTAGACCAAGAATCAAAAGAAAAATTGAAGAAATAAGAGTTCCAGGTGTAAAGAAGAAAGAAACTAAGCCAACCTACCGCTGAACAAACAAAACCCCCATCCTTGGATGTGCCCCTTCCTAAAACATCCAAGACTGAAAGGGTGGACTTAAACTTTGACTTTGAAGGGGCATTATCCAAGATGCATGTAACTATCCCTTTGAAAGAAGTCATTAAGGTGCCATCTGTCATAGAACGTTTTGACAATTTCTTTCAAGGATCAGATGGACCCATGGACCCTCCTATCATGTTGCAAGCCGATCACTTCAGGGTCCAATATGACAAACATCCCCCTTTCTTCATGACCTTGATAATGAATAATAAGAGCCTCAACAACTGCATGCTGGATACAAGGGCCAGTGCCAACATGATGTCCCTCAAGGTCATGCAACAATTAGGGTTGAAAGTCACACGACCTTATAGGAATGTATGTGGATTTGAGTCTAAATCCATACCAACACATGGGGTAATTGAGAATGTCCAAGTTTTCCCTAGAGATTTCCCTGAAAAGGTCATCCACATGGACATAGTGGTCGTAGACGTCCCAGATGTGTGGGGGATGTTATTATCCAGGAAGTTTGCCTCTGAATTGGGGGGTACTCTTGAGATGGACCTCACTTATGTGAATATACCCTTGAAAGATGGAACCATTGGTCGTCTCCAGAATGTACCTGTGACTACAATTCATGTGCAAGAACTTGATGTTTCCGACAAAAATGACAAGGCACATGATGAGATCATACAAACTCTTCATAAGTATTCTCCAGAAGATATGCCTTTTGCAACAGAAGAAGAATTTGATCAGATTAAATGGCCCAAGAAAGAGGAATACCAACAACTCCTAGACAAGTTCAAAAGCAAGGAAATCGACACTGTGAAGATACTAAAGAAAGCAGAAGATGATGTACAGATCCGTCCATCCCAGCAGGAAGTATTTACAACCGAATCCCACCCTCCTCCCTCTGCACAATACACAAGGGTCGTCCAAGGGACAACCAAATACAAGATCAGGAAGTACAAGGAAGGGGACGTAGTGTGGATGTGGGATACCCAAAAAGGAGAGCCAACCAATGTAAAAGGAAGCACTCAATCATGGCTCAGACCTTTCAAGGTTGGAAGGGAATCAATTGATGACTCCTACTATTTGTCCACTTTGGAAGGAAGAAGGCATCCATTACCAATCAGCAGGCACCTCCTCAAACCCCACCAAGGTGGGGCAACCTGACTTCACAAGTAAGTGTAGGTAAGTAGGCATTCTTGCATTCATGTATTATACCATTTGCATTGCATGTTAGTTTGCTTTCACATTCACACTATTGATTGTTTTATTTCAGTCTATATATATCTATGTATGTTGGGGTGGCATTACCACCCCAATTTGGTACTAATGTTTCTATTGATATCGAGCAGGTCAGCAGGTTACGCCATAGATGTTGAGCTTTTCATGTGCTCTATGGTGAGCACATGTCCCCGAGTTGGAGCCAGATGTTATCCCCCACTTTTAGGGATAACTAGCAGATCATTTCTCGAGGCCCACAGGTCCTAGACATGGAGTACCAAGAGCAGGATTGACTTTAGCATGGCCCTGGAGGGCCCACCTTTTCTTTCTTCCAACATATTTATCTTATCAGCAGCAACAACATCCATCACCATCGGCTTGGTCCTGTGTCAAAGATGGTTCTTAATCCATGAGGTAATTAGTCCAGGTATCATGGTATGTGTCACTTTGATCATCAAAACCCTTGAATATGTGCATCTGATTCCTTTTATTTCTAACAACTGCTTGGATCTTATGCTTGCCCACTTGACCATGTATGGGGGGATTGACAGGATGCCCTAGTAAGCCTGTGTCTATAGGTTTTAGTTTTCCACTTGGGGGGATTTCTGAAAAGACATCGTTCACTCCCTTCACAGCACCACTTTTTCATCTTGCTTCCCGCTCACTTATCCCATTCCACTTGTCCGGGCACTGGGTTGACCTATTTTCAGGACTGCACCTTATCTCGTGGGAAGAAGGAGCCAAAGGATCAGAAGGTAAAAGCAAGCTGGTAAAAGATAAAAGCCTAAGAATAAAACCTCGAGATGCTTCGCCCAGGGATCCCCGAGAAAGCAATAAAATGCTTCTCTGCAAGAAAGAAGAGGGACCCGGAAAAGTAATAAAACAAGACCTAACCAGAGGATAGGGGGTCTCATCACGAGCCAGCCTATTAGGTCCATGGGTACCTAGTAGTATGACATTGCCACCAGCTGGTTACCACGCCAGGGCAGTGACTCTTGGTTGCATGGCCAAGAGAAAGGGGGTCTCATCATGAGCCAACCTTCTCATTTCTGTTAAAGTACTTGTGGGTAACGCTGTCACCACTGGTCACCACGCCAGGGTTGTGTCCCCTAATTAGCTCTTGAACAAAAATCAATAAACAATAAAAGAATAAAGAATAAAAGGCAAGAATGGACTTGGAAAAAATGCATCCAGGACAGGTACAGCTCGCCTTCTACAAAGGCACCCACAGGTAACATTTTTTGCATCCTTGGACCTCATTGCACCCACCTGCTTGGACATCCCCTGACCACATCACCCACTTATATGGCTTGGATGAGGTCTCTTCCGGGAAATTTCCTTTTCCAGTGGACACTAGCCCAATAGGATGCCTTGTCTTTTTCGCCAAACTTGTATTGCAAGCTTGTGTAATGTCCTTGAGATTTTAACTGATGTATTAGGGATTTTATGCACATGTTTAATAATATTGATGATGAGATGTGATTGACATTGCTGTGATCCCTGTCAGTGATGAGCCCATGGAGGGCGTAGCTGTTGATGTGCAAGATCATGCCCAACGGACAGGTACCATTTTGGACCAGCACACATGGGGAGATGATCAGTTCGGACCTCCATGAGGCTGAAGAACCCATTATATGGATGCTCAGACCCCATCAAGGGACAGAGACAGGACAGACATGGATCAGGGGCTTTGCACCGGAGAAGAGGAGGACGTTCCACCAGAGGCACCCTGGCAGAGCTTGACCCAGGGGGATTAGCCCTTTTCTTATGGGACATTGGCCTTGGAAGGCCTAGGACGTCACCCATGATGACCATGACGTCATCCAGCCTTATGGACGTCTTGAAAGGCAGACTGGGCAATATTGGGTGTGGTAGGTTGGAGAAGCCCAAGAAGGGCTAACGTTTTGCTCCAGGATGCTCCATGTGCCCTAGAAGGGGCTAACGTCTCCCTTAGAGGGGCTTGATGTCTCGTTTCATCTTGATTAGGGTTTTAATTTGACATTTTAATGTAAAAACAGTATGATTTAGTGTTTTGGCCTTGTCGGCCTTTTTCATGACTTAAAATGCAAATTTAGGTCATGGTACTGTATAAATGAAGGATTTTTACCTTCATTTTTTCATCATCTCACACTCACTTATTAGTGAGGTCTAAAATTTGCGCCCTCTCTTGGGTTATTGGCTGAAATTGTGAGGCGCACTTGTTGAAGGAAGACTTTCTTGGCATATTTTGGCATTTCTCTTGGTGGAAGGTGTTACAACTAGGGTTTGCTATGCTTTTCTTGGTGATATGTAAGTGATTTTCTGCAAAACTTCTTGATTGAATGGTCGTATTTATTATTTATTTCATATATTGTTATAAACTTGTTGAATAAACCCTAGGTGACAAAGCACACATGGTAGGTCCTTGTCTGATGTTCCCATTAAGAGATTTTTCAGCGATTGTTTGAAGAAGGAAAGAGCCTAGCTGTACCTACACTCTTATTCTCTCCTCATTTTGCTAGCCATTACTATTTACAAGCTAAGAAGAAGGAGACGCACCAAAGCCTAGTCCTTCTACACTTTGGGCTGATTTTTCTAGGGTTTTGCTAGTAGAGCCTTGCTGTAGCAACACTTTGCTTCTCAAACCCTCTTATCTTGGTTTTATGCTATATCTTCAGCTAGCTGCAATTGCCATTGAGTTAAGGAAGGAGGAGAGAGCACCGAGGCCTAGTTCCCCTACACCAAGGTGAGCCTCTCTCCCCTAGGGTTTTGACTTTGAGGCCTTGCTTTAGCAACACCTCAAAGCTTCTCCCTCTAGTCCTTAGCC
>ML823690.1:167708-191230 GCA_009831015.1 Picea engelmannii
ATCCAATTGGGGATATTACATACAGGGATGTCCTACACTAAGTAAGTCAAGGAAACTCAGTGGGGGACTTTCCCAACGTCCCCCTTTTGGGGAAACTTAGGGAGACTCTCAAGCATCTCCCCATGATTTTTCCCAATGGCCTTTAAAAAAGTCAATTTTTTCGAGAAAAACACAACAAAATCAAAACCCTAAGCAAATGTAAAAATTTATTCCATGCTTTCATTGTTCATGTTTCTGACTTCTCATTCTTTGTCATATATTTCAATTTTTATTTATTTAGGATTTTTGATGGGTCCCTATGTCGAGGAAAGGGACATTTCCCATTATGTTCCTTTAGCATTCCATTATGTTTTAACGTTAACTATGCTTTTGAGTTCCATTGACCAATTTTATGGTTATTCATTGGAGATGAATAAAATTTTCTTATTTTACTCTTATGTCTTATTTCAATTTAACAACTACATATTTCAATTTAACAACTACACTCCAGCTTAAAACCTATTTACAATAATTACAATCACTTTTCTACTTTTGGGTATGAGTTCTCATCAATTTTACTACATTATGATGGCGTCATCATGGTGGTAACGAGACCTGAAGATACGCTAAGTAAAATTGAGAAGGCCATGTTGATTAACAATGTTAGCGATGTGTATTGCCAACAACTCAAGGCTATACTTGAGGAATTGTTTACTGTTTTGCAACATCGAAGTTTAAAGATATGGCCGAGTACCATAGGGTCAATAAAAAACGGCATTCTGAAGGTCTAGTTGGGTTTAAGATTCGGAGTGGGGGTGCCCGTTAGGAACATTATAGAGGAAGCATTAGTAAAGCAACTAGAACGATCGTAGATAGTACAAGGGGATTTCTTAGGAATTAAGACTCATCAGAAGAACTTAGTTTTGAATCCTCCAATATCTAGGCGTGGAGCAACCTCCTCACTTACGAGAAATGTACAAGGGGATTTCTTAGGAATTAAGACTCATCAGAAGAACTTAGTTTTGAATCCTCCAATATCTAGGCGTGGAGCAACTTCCTCACTTACGAGAAATGTACAAGGGGATTTCTTAGGAATTAAGACTCATCAGAAGAACTTAGTTTTGAATCCTCCAATATCTAGGCGTGGAGCAACCTCCTCACTTACGAGAAATCTGTTCGACATGTAGCACTTCTAGGTGTGCCGATGAGGCAATTTCCTGGGCTCTAACATTCTCCAGCACTGATCTTGTAAACATTTTTTTTTCTTATAGCACATTATCTGTTGCAAACGCACAGTTACTCGGTCCATCGTCCAAGCGGAATTCAGGGCCCATCCGTAGTAAACTCTTCCTGCTAGGCCTTCAATTCCTAACGTGTGTCTAATCAATTAGACATGTTTCTATCCAATAATTACCCTCTTATCAAGTCCCAATATTCGAAAGAAATCTTAATTTGTGATCTTTGAGAAACGCAGTCAGGTAGTGCTAGTAAGCCCAAATCATCTCATAGTTTCTTTGCAATCTTCTACTATCCTATCAATGCCAAGAAATCTGTCAACAGTTCACTGTACCAAAGTTTATAAATATCCAAAGCATCCTTGAAGAGGGATTCTCTCTTGCAAGCCTCTTACCTATGTCTGCTTATGTTGCAACAATGGTTACAAGGCTAATAGAGGCATTTTACATTTTGCTAGCAGTGAGAACTAAGTTGCGTGAAACCCAACTACCTTGCACGGAAACAAAATAAATAATGGTATCCAGTATACACATGAACCGACATATAGCATACATATTTTCAAATAATGTAGGTCAAGTCAATTATCACAAATACATACAGGTCGGTTAGGCTCTTCAAGTTTCCAATGAAGTCTGGTATAGCTCCTGTGAATAGATTATCAGATGCCCATCTGCATTCCAAAACCAAAGAAATGTTATCCAAACATGCTCATCTTACTACATACTGCAGAACAATTTTCCAATGTACGGAACTCATTTTGTGGTCCGTATACGGAAAAAGAAAAGAAAGAACACTGAGAATGTCAAGAATAATAGCAACTAAAACTCACAGCTTTGCCAAATTTTGTAGCTTTCCGAAACTGGATGGAATCTCTCCACTTACTCCTGCACTATCGATGTACCTGTTTGGTAGATATAAAGAACAAAACTTCGACTTAAGAACTTCTGGAATGATTTCTAACGTTCATTGAAATGAGAAACGCAGGGCATAATTTGGATAAATTTTGTTTCCCGCCAGCTACAAGCATCTAACAATAGAAAAATACGAATTTCTTGACTAGTCGCTAATTATGTCTGAACTAAAGGTAGGCCATGGAAGCAATATCTCTTGAAAATGACCTAATCGAGCGACCACTTTACCAGTGAGTAAATATATCTTCGAAGGACAATGCCGTGATGAAGTGATCATGATTAGAAATTTATAGGTCCGATATTTTCTACAAGCGGGTTCAAGCTTCAAATGAACTTTATTATATTTAGCACTTTATTACTTCTCAAAATCTGTTTTAAGGTAATTTTCCAATACATATAGTTTGGAAGCTATTACAACATATGATTTTTATTCATGTTATTATAGGAATTGAATTTTTGTGGGGAGGATAATAATCATTCCTCACAATCATTCAAGGTACATTCAATTGACAAAAAATCTAAATTTGCTATCACCCAAAACTTATATATGTGTGATTTATATCTAAATACCATACATTAATATTGTATATACAATTTGAATTTTGTCAATTTATAATAAGGAAAAAAACTCAAAAAGTTTATAATATTTAAAAAAAAAATAATGATATGTGTGATTTATATTTAAATATTTTTATAATAAGAAAAAATTAAACAAAACAATGGTAATTGTGATTTATATTTAAAAATTTTTATAATAAGAAAAAATTCAAAAATATTTAAAAAAACAAAATAATGGTATGTGTGATTTATATTTAAATATTTTTATAATAAAAAAAATTCAAAAATATGAATGTGGATGATATGTATTTAAATATTTTTATGATAAAAAAAAATTAAAATAATAATATGTGTGATTTTTATTTAGATTATGTATTGGTGTTGTATTATATGTATAAAGTTTCTTAAAATTAATAGATATAATACAAATGTTATAATATATGGTCAAAAACATAATTTATCTATTTACAATGTTTTTAAGAAATATGAAATTAAATATCATAAACAATAATATAGAGCATTAAAATTTGTTAAAAATAAAAATAAGTTATAAAATGTGAATTGAAGGGATGAAAAGAAAAATATAATTATGCTCATTACTCACTACATATTTTCCATAGGATTAGATTTTCAATATGTAGTAAGGAAGTTCGAGCAACATTGTTAATCTAACCATGGCACTAACAATGTAAATTAAGGACATCTCACTTCAAAGTGTGAGGAATGAAGTGGACTAGTTTCTTCTAAAGAAGGTACATCTTTCACAATTTAATAGTTGTTTGGAAGGTATAGAATCAATCAAAGTTGTAAATTAGGATATTCTATTTATAAGGATAACTTTTGAAAATGTTTACAATAAAGTCAATGCACCATTCATTCTTCACATGCTTTCAATAATATGTTTTAGGAATTGTTTTATCTACGCAATCAACATCCTCTTCTCTTTCACACTAATTTGCATCATCATTGTTAATAGGTCCCATCCATATGGCTTTGTTTTGTTGAAGGTAATCACATAAGGATGTGTGTCAATACAAACGCTCTTTGTTCTCTTGAAAAATGTTTTCAACTACCTTATTTCAAAGATAGTCATTCCAATAGTTCTACTATGTGAGAATGTATAGTTGTTAGTGAATAATCATTTTGTCAATAAATATTTCATTTTCATAAAACATAATTAAAACAAAAATTCAATATTATGAAACTAAGTGTAAAAGTGTGAATAGTGTGAATAGATATTAAGAAAAAAATTATATTAAAAATAAACATAAGTTATACATGCCATGTTTATATAATAAAACTTTTAAAACACTTTGAATTGTTATATGATTCTTCATATACTTAATCCTTCACCTATATACTTACCTAAACCTTACAAAAAAAAATGGTATATTTTGTCATATTCCCTTTTCCAAAGCTTACAAAACTTTCTAAAGATTACAAAACTTTTTGATTGTTTTGTCATATTCCTTTTTTTTTAATATGTAACAATAAACCTTGGACTATTATAATAATTACATAATGATATGTATATAAATTATTAACATTACTCCAACACCTCTTTAATGGTCATATTGATAATCACATCAAGTACATATTTAAACATTTCAAAATTGTCTTTACTTAGAAGCTTGGTGAACATTTTCATGATTTGGTTGTATGTATTACAATATGTTACCTTACACCTTGTCAATTAGGTCTAGCTTGAGTAGTTGATAAGAGAAGTTTTTACACTGCCCACTTGGATCCAAATCTTACTTGTAACATGTTCACTCTTCAAAGTCAATTGTTGATTGAAGCTCTTCATGAGACAATGGTTGAAAGGGGCTAGCAAGGTATCAACAATCTCATTCTCACCTTTGTGTCAGAGAGTGGGATGACTAATTACATGTAAAAAAAAATGCTATCTTACACCTTCTCTCTAATGAAATGTTGTTGTACCTCAACATGATTGGTTTTTGCATTAAAGACTAGATTTTTTGTCAACTTTATTATACATTGGTTGTCACACAATAATTTTGTTGACCCATCTTGTTGAACCTTGAAATCCACTAGAAACCCCCTTGAATAAACATCCTCGAGAGTTGACATTATTGTTTCCATGCATTATGCTTTCATTGATAAAGGAGCAATATTAATATTAAGTTGTTTCTTACTTATCCTTGCACATGTTCCTAGACAATGTTGATGTAGAAATTGTAGGCAAATAATATGAAAGTCCTGCAACAAAGCAATTAATGATGTATACACTAGAATATATACCATCTGATATGAAGTTCCTTCGTATCAAAGAGTATATATCCCAATGTATACAACATTAATTTCCCTATTGTAAGGTGCATAATGATAGACAAAATTCTATTGTTTTCCAATCCTCCCTAGTGAATATGTATAACCTATTATGTAGGCAATTAAGGTGAATACACATTTGATACAATGGTGGAGAGTGTAACAAACATGAAGTATGTATAAGTTACATATTGATACTTTACTTAATCACTAATAATAAGAAGAAAAACAGAAATTAATTAACCATCAAGAGTCATAACTCTTTACCTTGTGACCAATCAATGAGTATATATATATAGTTAAATGAGAGTTTTTGTAAACGATTCAATCATTTATTCAATGATGTAATGTATATTGGAGATATATTTGTGTTATTAAGTAAAATATAGTTATTGATTTGACAAGAACCCTCTAGAGTTCTCATTTTCTTAGAGGTCTTACTTAGTCATTGTGTTTACCCCCGAATTGAAAAGTGTTTCCAGTAGCAATACACCCCTTTTTGGGGTAAAAAATGTAACTTTTTTTAAACCATAGCCTTGACAACTAGTACCCTTACAAAATACATTTTAAATTTAAAATAAAATATTAAAAAAATACAAACCAAAAAAATCTATATCCTCCTTTTAATTATTTTTTTAAACCCCACAATTAAATTATTTTAACAATAATTAAAACCAATTAAAAAAATATAAAATACTTAAAAATATATATACCATTTAAAAATTTATTTTTTAAATAAAATAAAATGAATTAAAAAAAAAAAAACAATTTGATAGGTTGACATTCCAAAATTTTAAAATAAAATAAAATAAAAGTGATTTGGTGGGAGAGAAGGGAAGTTAAAACGTTGCAACTCATTTAATTAATAGGGTTGATGGTGTGTAGGGAGGGGCATAGGGGGCTCCATGACACCCATTGCTATTTTAAACAAAAGGGGCTCCCTCGGCACCCAGTGCTCCTTTAAGTGGAGAGGGTTCTCACAACGCTCGTCGCTCCTTTAAGTGACAAGTGTTAATGTAGAGAGGGGTGGGCACCGGGGAGTGGGGGACTTTCTACTTTAAGTGACGAATGATGATGGATGGAGGGAGGGGTGAGTAAGGGAGTGAGTGGAGAGGGAGCTACAAAAGGGTTGAAAATTGGGGTGGTGGGATTCGAAGGAGACTTCAGGAATTGCAACAACAACACCCCTTAACTTCCAACCAAATTCCATCTTTTTCATTTTTTAAATTCATTTTTTTTTATTTCGTTTATTTTATAGTTGTTTTCTTATTTTTTTAGTTTTTTATATTATTTTTATTATTAAAAACTTTTATTTTTTAAATTATATTTTAATTTTACTTTTTTATGTTTGTTATATTATTATTATTGGTTTTAAATGTTGTTGTTTTTTTAATTTATCTCCAAGCTTTAAAAAAAAGATAGAGGATGACTTTTTTTCCAATTAAAAAATAAAATAAAATGTATTCTTTAAAATGAAAATATATATATACATGCTTTCCCCCTTGTTTTGGGTTTTTTAACACTTTCTTTCTTTTTTTTTCTGTTGTTTTTTTCCCATTTTTATTTATTTTTCTTTTGTTTGAGTTTTTTTCTCTTTTTATAATTTTGTTGGCAATTATATTGAGATTTTAAGTTATGATTTCAAAAATGTTGTAATTTTAGGCAGAAGAAAAAAGGTTAAGGTGCTACCGATGACATCATTTTTCAATTTAGGGGTTGATTTTAAAATTTTGGATGCAAAGGGTAGCAATTGTCAAGGTCATGGTTTCAAAAAGTTGCAATTTTAACCCCAAAAAAAGAGGAGGCGCCACTATTGGCAACACTTTTCAATTTGGGGGTTGATTTTAAGGTTTTTGTTGGCAACAACATCGGTTGTTAAGGCCATGGTTCCAAGTAGGGTCTGGGTTCTACACAAGTTTCAGGTTGTTCACAAGGTATGGTTGCATTTACAAAAAGAGTGACTCACAAAATCCCATAGGAAGCTCAAACAAATCTAACATGAGCCTTACATCCTCACTAAGCTTATGGGTGAGAATGATTTTTCATTGAATCTTCCACCCTTTCTCAACTTGCACCATGTCTTTAATGTGGAGTTGGTTTGGACATACTTTCCACCTTGGGGGTGGTAGATCACTTGCCCCCTCCAAAACTTAAACCAGATTGCATTGAACATGTCAGAGTAGCCCAGATAATGGGCACCGAGATGAAGAGAACCTACTAGCATAACATACAACTTTATTAGGTTTTCAAAGTAGTGAAGGTACTTCATGAGGTCAAGTGGTTTATTAGGGATCAAATTCAACAAAACTTTACCTATCTCATGAAGAAACTTGACGCAATGGGAACCATTTCTTCCCAAGTGGGAACAACTAATCCGAGTGGCCATCATGATTATCATTGCCTCAAAATGGTCTTGAACCTTATCAAATTTATATTTGTTTCACAGGTCTTAAAATTTCCATGCATTTTTTGGGCCTTTCCCATGTATTTTTGGCAATTTTGATAGCTACAATAACCAGACCATCCATTGAACACAAAGCTTAGAATAAAATTTGTAATGATCCAAAGAACACTTGAAACAAAATTTGTTTGAAAAAATAATGGACCTAGGAAGTTGATGTACTAACTAGGCTTCTTAGGGCCTACGTTACTTTCACCACCTTAGCTCCTAGGGTTAGTGTTTTTGGATTTTATGTTTTTTTCTTCTTAGGGTTTTGGCACTATGATAAAATGTAGTTTCGGCCTATTGTTATGTTTTTTTTTGGTGCAAATGAACATATATGTCACATCACTTCTCTGATATATGTTACCTCCATTCTAGCCATTTTGTATTGTTATGTGTAGTTCATTGTTGTTCATCATTTTAGTCACTAATAAAATTTGGTTTTCACTATAATTGGCTACTTCCAGTATTACATCTTGTCTTATCTTTGCAATATTGCACTCTTTCATTCCATTCTCAATCCAACTTGGATCACACAAAAAGGGATTTCCTCCTTCAAACTTATGATAAGAAGAGAACCATTCTCGAAAGGGAGTCATATATAGTGTATCTCCTAGGGAGATAAAGCTCAACTCTTTGATAGAAGGTGTCTTGGTTGTTTTCTTGAATGGAATCATGTCTAACAACACTTTTTTGTATGTGAAGTTTACACCTAGTCTTTGTCCTTCTTTGTTGGAATTAATTGACTCATTGCATTTGTTGTAAGAAATATTGAAATTTTGGCTTTCAGTCACTTAGGAGAATGAATAGAAGCATTGGCAGTGGAACGACCACATACACCAAGCATTAAGCCACATGGAGAAAAATCTCACGAGTCCGGGGTTTTTGGCCATCGGGGATTTGGCCGACGTAGATATTTTAATAACTACAGCCCCGATCCCCAAATTCACTAAAGTATTAAAGGATAAGCCAGGTTAATTAAAGAATAAGAATGATTAATGTTGACAAGTCTCATCGTGATTTCGTGACTCGAGCTGCAAGTCTCATCGTGATTTCATGACTCAAGTTGCCTTCATGCTTTAAGTTTCAAGTTTGTGATTTCTGAAACCCCGAAAGCCTGTGTTTTAATCGTGCTTAATCACAAATCTAAAAGCATTTTAACTATTAATCAATCCCATCGCAATTTCGCAATTCAAGATTTCTCGCGTCAAGTATTATCGAAGTCCCGACACTCAAATCCACGAAAGGTTAAAGATTAATTGCTAATCATGATTAATTAAGAGATTAAAACAAATGATTATCGTTTAATTAATCCCATCGCGATTTCGCGATTCGAGATTCCTTGCATGTCATAACTCTTGAGGACATGATACCCGAAACCCGAAGGCCCGAAAGAGTGTAATGTAAAAGCCAAAATCTATTTCAGGGATTTGGCCGAAGTGAATATTTTAATAACCACTGCTTCGTTTCCCCGAATCTCGAAAACCCAAAATCGAGACTCCAGTCATATGCAAAACTGCTTTAGAAAAACGCAATTTTCTCGACCATGGAGAGGTCGTTTTTCGTGTTCGAATAGTCGATCGACATCTAAAAATCCTAAGATATCCAGTGGTGTCTTCATAATTTCATTTTGAGCTTGGTAAGGCAGTCAAAATTCCCCCGCAAGATGAAGTTCGTTTTCAGAAATATGGCGTTTTTACTGTGCTGAGTCATTATTTTCAAATGAGGATTCTGAGCGACTGGAGTATCATTTTGAGAAACGCTTGGAAGATTTTGTGCCTCACAAATCAGAGATCATTATCCTCTTTCAGTTTTTCTACAGGTGTCACGGATTGGGAGAATCGAATCCATCTCTGAGCCCTAATTTTCGAATTTCATATTTTCCTGTTTTGACACATGTTTGTTAAATGCAGATCTGGGAAAAATGAAAAGGGGTCTCAGGGCACTGAGAGAGGATTTTGCTCAGAATAAACAAATGCACAAAAGCCTCTTTCATTTTATACACAGTTGTTGCGATTCGAGAGATACATAGCCATAACCGCAACCCTAGTTTTCAGCAGTTTGGCCCATTTTCTATGGCAAAAAGTTTCAAAAATTGGTTGTAACTGTTGTTATCTTTTAGATTAGAGAGGATTTCAACCTCAATACATATATGAGGCATATTTGTAAAAAAAGTGGGGGGAAAGACACAAGAGTAGTACTCCTGGGCTGTAGCTTTCATTTTCAGTTTAATAAAAGATTGCAGAAGCATGTTTTATCCATATCAGAGATTCATGTGATGTTGCTTGCAGAGTTTGTCCATTTTCTTAGTTTCAATATCACTCCATATATCTTTTCTTCTCGATTTGTAACTGTTTGTAATGGAATTCATCCGTTTGTTACATGCTCTGTTGCTGGATAGGTTATAGGTTGTTTCTTGCAGAGATATGAAGGTTCAAAATTCATCCTTGCTAGATGCTCTGTCCCAACTATCTCTTTCCACTGATTTATGCTTAGAATTCACTCATTGCTAAGTGCTCCTTGCATTTTAATGTGTTTTCTCTTTATTCTGCTGCCATACTTTTTATAAATCCTTCCCTCTGTAATCATCTTCTATCTCGCCTCTGCTCCATGGATTTCCATTGCTGAAACACTCTTATTACTTGCTTGATCATTTGACTCCATGCCCAATGGACTACTTTCCGGTCCAACCCATCAACCCTAAAAACCCAAAACTTTCTGTTACCCACAGATCTTCCCACTGTTAAACTTATTGAATATCCTATTGTGACATATTTTCAAGAGATCCCTCTCAGGTTGGAAGGGGCAATTTCCAATCAAAAGTGGTTCGAGGTTATCTTGGAATTTACTTGCATTCAACCCAAGTCAAGTCCAAGTGACAAAAATTTATTTCATTTAAAATGTGCTAAGGCTTGGCTCTATTACAGCCTAGAACCAACTCTTGCAACAACAACACTAACTATTCAAGTGACCCTTCTTACCACATTTCCAACACTTCACATTTTGTACAATTTTATATTGATTTAACCCAAATAAATTCTTCTCCCGCTTATGTGAGGATGTTGATGGTTTAGGTGACTTAATTATATTCAAAAAGAATAAATCACTTTCACTTGTCAACTCTTCAACCAACTTTCAATTAATTTCCTCTTGAAGGAGTACAACAACAATCATTCAACCCTAGCTTCTCTGAGGTCCCCAACAAAAAAAAAAAAAATTCCATATGAATCTAGATGGTTACACAATGAATTTATTATTTGATCCTCCGCTAAAATTTTGACTATGACCACTACAAGTTGAGCCACCAATGCCTTCATGACATTGAGAGGGAAAGTTATTCTTTCTTTCAATCAATTTCCTCTTGAAGAAGTAAAACAACCATCATTCAACCCTAGCTTCTTTGAAGTCCCCAACAACAACAATATATTTACATATGAATCTATATGGTTACACATTGAATTTATGATTCGATCCTCCTCTAAAATGTTGACTTTGACCACTACAAGTTGGGCCACCAATTCCTTCATGACATTGAGAAGGAAAGCTATTCTTTCTTTCTCACTCATTTTCAAGGACATGGGATTTGTCTAAGGTAGAATTTGTTCATAAAACTCTTTGTCTCAAATCATTTACACAAAATCGACTAAAGATCTTTCATTGTTTTCTTTTTTTGATGTAAGCTAACATCAAGTCTTTTACAATCAACATACTATCAACCTTAACCTCTTGATCTAAATTCTTCCAATATTTAGTCACTCGTCCTTTGTCTTGATATATTTCATAGTGATAAAAATATCCCTCTTGATTAGGGTCAACTCCATCTTGAGTTTATCCATCAAACTTCTCAATGGCCCTTATATTTGATGTGGATGCCATTTCACTAGCTAATGAATTACTCCCACTAAAACACTTCCTATCCTTAACATGTCTTCCTTGCTATAATCAAATTCTTAATTTCTTCCATAAATATTGATATTATTTTATGAAACTAACCTTCAACTTCAATCTCTCCAAAAGTCACCTTCAAGTTTGATTACAATGTTAGAAATCAACATGTTCTAATTTTTTCTTTTTGTAAGTAAGTGGCTATTGTACTAATTATAGACAAAGTTTATAAAAGAAACATAACTATTCCATCCCAAAGAGACCATGATAGTCTCTTGAGAGAAAAAAAACCCTCCCCAAAGGGGAAACCAAGCCACCAAAATTATCATGTGTCTTAAAAAACTTAAAAAAAGTTGTCTCAACGGATTCATGTTCACTTCTAAGATTCACCACAACATCTAAAACTAGATAGCATAAATAAAAGAAAAGAATATAACTAAAGCATCCATTATCACTAATCATGAGAAACCTGAGGGAGGATGATCCATATTTAGGAGCGGAACGAACCGATTAACAGACTAAATACAATAAACACAGAGATATGGAGAACAACACAGATATCCAATGAACAATATCTTCTATTAAATAAATGAAATAGGCCGAAACTGCAGAACTGAAACAACTTGCTCGAATGGTGGTAGTTATCTCTGAGAAGAGATGTGGCTGCTACGTGCATTTGTCTAAGCAGAATGATTACAGTGAGGCTCCAGAGGCCTTTTTAATATTACTCATGAATTCCAAAACCCTAGACATCCAAAAACCTAACCCTAGGAGGTGAAATGCCAAAAGTCATGTGGGCCCCTATGGGTAAGTTGGTATCTCAACTTCCTGGGGTCGTAACGTTTGCATACTGCCTTTGTTTTAGGCACGTGATAGCCCATTGGAAAGGTATTTTCGAGAAATACACATTATTCCATAAAACTCTGACTTCGTCTACAGTTTGATTGTGGCGAGCCAAAAAAACATTCTTTAGGGCCCCAAAACGACCCTGGAATTAGAGAAAGATGTGTTGACATGAAAACATCCAAAATAAGCCAATTGGATTAGGTGGGAGGCCACCAGTATCCTCCTGGAATATGTGTAGGGATTTAGACATCCCTGGAAGTGTAGAACCCACAATTACAAAGAAGTACAAAAGAACGTGCTAAACTAAAAATTGTCAAGAGGAGCCAATTGGAATAGGTGGGTGTCCACCAATATCCACCTAGATCAGTCATCCCCCCTTAGGAAGAAATGGTATCCATTGAATTGAGTCCCCCCATGAAGTGAGGAAAATTCTGTTGAATTTGGCCCCAGGTGAGCCACTTTCCTTGGTGTAGGAGCTTCCCTGCCTTGATAAGCCGATAAAGTTGGATCCTCTGTTGGCGAGTGACCTTGACCTGTGTGTCCACTATCTGATCAGTGGATGCATGTTCCATGTAGTCAGGGTTGAGATTTGTTGGTGTCTGTTGTTCTGCAATATCTGAGGTGTCCAATAATGGTGGAAAATATGGCCGAAAGAGGTCCACATTGAACACTGGGTGCAAGCCAAGGAAGGGTGGAGTGTTGAGCTCAAAATAATTACTACCCACATCCTTGGTGATAGTGTAAGGCCCATAGAGACGTGGGAGGAGCTTCCAATGGGGCCCTTTAAGATGCTCTTTCTGCAAATGTCACCAGACCTTGTCTCCAACCTGAAACTGGTGCATCACCCTGTGTTTATCATGGCACTGCTTGTACTTAGCATTGGCTTTCTGCAAAATATCATGGACCTGTTGGAGGATGTACTGAATACACTCAATGAATCTGGTGGCTTTTTCGGTCTCAGACTGAACATGGGAAGAGTATGTCTGTGTGGTTGCAAGAGGTAGTGCAACATCAATGGGACCCAAGGGTTGGAATCCCTGCCCCACCTGAAATGGGCTATGATCGGTGGAGCTATGGAGAGCCCTGTTGTAACTGTGTTGAACATAGGGGAGACTCTCGTCCCATGTACGTGGATTCTTAGAGTTGTACATGCACAGGATGTGCACAATCATCCAATTGACGACCTTTGTTTAGTCATCTGTTTGGGGGTGGAAAGCAGTGGATTTAGTGAGCTTGGTGTCTAACAGTGACCAGAGACTCGACCAAAATGTGTTGAGGAACATGTTGTCTCGGTCGGAGATGATGGTCTATGGTATCCCAAAATGGACCCACACTCGTTCGAAGAAGAGCTTGGTAGTATATGTTGTTGTGATGTTCTTCTTGCAGGCTGTGAGGATAGTCATCTTCGAAAATTGATCAATGACCACAAATACATAATCATTGCCTTACTTGGTGGACGGAAGGCCAGACATGTAATCCATCAAGATGGATTTCCAAGGCTTATCGGGAGTAGGAATAGAGGTGTATAAGCCTTGCTTCTTGATGGAGAGCTTGGAAATGGCACATGCAGTGCAATATCTGATATACTTAATGACATCCTGTCGAATTTTTGTCCAATAAAAATGTTTCTTTAGAATGACCACATTTTTCTCCACTCCCAAATGTCCTTCCATTCGAATGTAGTGGGCTTCCCAAATCATCTTTGCACACTTGCTTGCAGGAAAACAGAGATGGCCCAGATGGCATAACAGTCCGTTCTGAATGTGAAAATCGATGATAATCGCACATGTACCCAAGAGCTAATAGGTGGTGGAAAAGTCTGAATCTTCCTGATAAAGTTGGGGCCACTCATATGCCTCATGTCCATGGGAATGAAGCACAGTGGTGAGTGCAACCACGAGAGGTCGAATGAGGCAGTCATCGACATGATTTGTGCTCCATGTCTTATACTTGATGTTGAGATGGAGTTGTTGTAGGTAGGTGGACCACTTCTGATGGTGTTTGTTCTACAACTTCCCCTATGTATGTATGAATTGTAGAGGCTTGTGATCAGTGTGGATGATCGTCTCCTTTCCCAGAATGTATTGTTTCTATTGACAAGAAGCTTGTACAATGGAATACATTTCCTTGTCATAGGGGGTATTTTCGGATAATATCTAAGAGTGTCTCACTATGGTATGCCACGGGATGACCGTGCTGAGTGAGAACTGCGCCTACAACATAGTCAGATGCATCAGTCTCAATATTGAACGGTTGTTGCAGATTGAGAAGTATTGGAATTGAGCACAAGAGATGATTCAGATCATCAAATGCTCGTTGTTGTTCCTTCCCCCACGCAAACGTTTCCTTGTCGCTTCCCTTGGTCACTTGGCTGAGGACCCATGCAATATGGGAGAATCCCAACACGAACTGTCGGTAGAAGTTGGCGAGTCCCAAGAAGCTCCGAAGCTCGGTTAGTGTGGTCAGGGATGGCCAGTCACGAATGACTTGGATATTAGTTGTATCAACATGTACCCCATGCTCATCAACAATGTAGCCCAACTATTGGACCCTATTCATGCCAAAGGAGAATTTTTCCAAGTTGGCATATAGCTTGTGTTGTCGCAGAGTGCTCAGAACCTATTGAATATGCCGCATGTGCTCCTCCCAAATCATGTTGAAGATGAGGATGTCATCCAAATATACCACCACAAAAGAGTTGGTGAAGGGTCTCAATACATCATCCATCAACCTCATGAAAGTGGTTGGTGAATTTGTTAAGCCAAAGGGAATGACCAACCATTCGAAGAGACCTTATTTAGATTTAAAAGTTGTCCTCCATACATCAATTGATTTGATGGGAACCTAGTGGTAGCCAGACTTTAGATCAATCCTGCTAAATAACTTTTCCCCCTTGAGTTGGTCAAGAAGGTCATCAATTCTGGGAATTGGGTATCGGTTCCTGATTGTGATTTTGTTTAATGATCTGTAATCAATGAAGATTCGCCATCTACCTTCCTTCTTCTACACGAGTACAATCAGGCTTCCGCAAGGGGAGGAGATGGGTCTGATGTGCCCCTTTTGAAGAAGCTCTTGGATCTGATGCTTTATTTTGTCATTTTCCATCAACGAGCGATGATAGACTGGTCCATTAGGCAGAGGTGCACCCGGGGTTAGATCAATTGGATGCTTGACTTGGCAGTGCGTCGGTACCTTGGTGGGTGAGGATAAGATTTCTATGTAATCTTCCACGATCCCGTCCACTTGCTTTTGCTGCAAAGAGAGGCTCTATGTAGAGGCCACATATGTGGCAACGACCTTCTGCTTAATGTGAGCATGGATAAAAAAGAAGACGAAATTACCGATCTTTTAAATGACCTTACTACATTTCTTAGAAGAGATTAAAGAAATAGTGGTAGGTGGCGCTACCTCTGGTATCCTGTACAATTGTCTACCCAAAGTAATAATAACATTGCAGGGTCTAGACTCATACACAACATGACGCCTCCACAAATATGGATGTCCTAAAAGAACATCACAAACTTCAAGGGGAGAAATATCACACAATACCTCGTCTTTGAAAGGCTTGATGTCGTAGGGCATACGACACTGTTGGCTAACACAAAGATCTCTTCTTTGGCGAAGCCAACCGATGGTGTAAGGCTGCAGGTGCGGTGTCGTCGACAGGTCCAGCCGCTTCACAACCTCTGCTGAGATCAAGTTCTTCTGATTGCTGCTATCGACAATGAAATGAAGCGAAGCCCCCTTTACCCACATCTGTGAGTGAAAGAGACATTCCCCTTCCTCTGGTTCTTCTGGTTCACTTGGATGAACTTTAGTGGTAGTGACAGTGGCACTAGGTTCAACATCGATAATACTCTTCCCTCCTTCTGGACTTGATTCGGAGTCAGAATCGTCCTTTGACACAGAAGCCTTCAGCTCGACCACGAGTGACTCCTTGGAGAAACATTCTTTGGTGTTGTGCCAAGGGATTTTATGGTATTCATACCATTTTCCCGTGTCCTTCTTCGTCTTCTCATTTCCCTTCTTGTGTTGCGGCTTGGATTGGTTGTCCTAAGAGTGGCCATATTTTCTTTGTCCCTTGTTGTGTGGGTTGGGGCCACCTTTTCCCTACTTCAGTTGTGAGGAGTTTGCAGATCCAAACTCTCGCCTCTTCTACTTAAATTTCTTCTCGATCTTGACAACATATATATAAGCCGTACCCAATGAGGCGGTCTCTAGAAACTCCATTTCTGTTTGAATGTATCTATGCAAAAAACCATAGTATTTGAGCACCAGATGTCACTCAGAGTCTTTGATACCCAATTTGGTGCGCAGGGTATGGAAAATATTGGTGAAATCTGGTATTTTCTGGTCCCTTTCCTAACGCAGGGTGGTCCATCTTATGTACTGGTCCTCGTAGCTTCCAACAGGGTAGTATTGTTCTTTAATGGAATTCTGGAAGGAATCCCATGTAGGGGAAACCAAAAATATTGCAGATTCCTCTATGGCCCTTTGATCAGAGTAAGTATCCCACTAGTCCTTAACATGGGGGACGACCTCGAGGACTACAAAATTAATCTTTTCCCTCTCAAGAAAATTGTGGACCAAAAAATACCCTTTGAGCAGATTCAACCATTTATCTACAACATCCACATCTATCAATCCTTCAAATAATGGAATATCAAAATTTACCTGTACCTTGAAGGGGGTTCCATAGCCGCTTGATGAAGATGCTTCTTTTGTGGGCAACCATGGAAGGATCTATGCAAATTTGTCCATCATTTCGTTCCTTTGTCGCGCAAGGGCTTCCTTGAGAAACATTTTAAAAGGATCTCCTGCTCCATCATCTTTCTTTTCATCCCCCATGGGTTTTTTCAGGCTCGACGTGGCCGATCTTGAAAAGTCTCGATTGGTTCGAGTCCCAACTTCTTGTACCCAGATCTTGTCGGGGACATGCACAAAGAAAAATAAATGAAGAGCATGCCGCTCTGATACCACTGATTCAGATTTAGGAGCGAAAAGAACTAATTAACAGACTGAATAAAATAAACACAAAGATATGGAGAACAACACAGATATCTAGTGAAAAATATCTTCTATTGAATAATGAAATAGGCTGAAATTGTAAAACTACAGAACTGAAACAACTTGCTCGAATGGTGGTAGCTATCTCTGAGAAGAGATGTGGCTGCTACGCACATTCGTCTAAGAAGAATGATTACAATGAGGCTCCAGAGGCCTTTTTAATGCTACTCATGAATTCCAAAACCCTAGACATCCAAAAACCTAACCCTAGGAGGTGAAACGTCAAAAGTCATGTGGGCCCCTATGGGTAAGTTGGTACCTCAAATTCCTGGGGTCATAATTTTGCATACGACCTCCGTTTTAGGCACGTGATAGCCCATTGGAAAGGTCTTTTCAAGAAATATATATTACGTCATCAAAATTTGACTTTGTCTATATTTTGAATGTAGCAAGCCAAAAAAACATTGTTTAGGGCCCCAAAATGGCCCTGGAAGTACAGAAAGATGTGCTGACATGAAAAAATCCAAAATAAGCCAGTTGGAATAGGTGGGAGGCCACCCGTCTCCTTCTCGAACATGTGTAGGGCTTCAGAAAGCCTCAGAAGTGTAGAACCCACAATTACAAAGAAGTACAAAAGAACGTGTTGAACTAAAAATTGTCAAGAGGAGCCGATTGGAATAGGTGGGTGGCCACCAATATCCACCTAGAGCAGAGGATGCCAAATGGGTCTTGAATCATTTCATAAGGAAACAACAACCAAAGATTCTAGGCTAGAATACTTTCTCATTGGAGGAACGAAGGTCCCACCCTGACGACACACCATCCAAATGATTATCTTTATCATTTATGTATATTGAATTTCTAAAGCTTCCAGTCGACCCTTCAGTTGTCTAAAATATTCCTCCTTGGGTAGCATCCCCAAAGCTACCATTGTTGTATGACAGTAGAGTTCTAATGTGCAAAAGAATTTGGAATTCTTGGTTCCATAGCATCCCAGATCTGGAATAAGACCCCCAACCTGAAACTCCAACTCTTCATCCTCCTTAAATTCTGATGTTAAGCGAACTTCCTCCTCCAGAATATTCATGGTGGATTTATCCAACTCAAGAACAAAGTCTGCATAGAATTATGTTTCATCTTTTTCCATTTGGCAGCATGGGATCGATTCACAGAGGGGAGGGGAGGCTTCCTTTCTCGTGGTGCCATGATCAAAAGTACAACCGAAAGAAGAAAACTGAACAAACCAGACCCAGGGATAGAATGAACCCAAATCCACCCAACCTTTGCGAATACTAAAACATGATTCCAGTTATTAATCAGTTCTCGGGTCGAGTTGACTCTTACCCTCCAAGGGACCTTTCCTTCATTATACATTATGTTCATTGATGGCAGAATTATGAAAATTCATGTGCGTGTATCTTCCCTTTTAGGTCAATGATCATATTCATGAGCCAAATATCATCCATCATTCCCCGCACCTGTGCCAAATCTTAATGGGGGTACAATATCAACCCTTGATTCGTTATGAGATTGGAAGGTTCCATCCCCATGACTTTCTCCCCACTCAACATTATGATCTTCGTCATCTGTTTGCAACCTCCGAAGTATGCCACTTAGTCCCAACGAAGTGAGTGGACTAACCAGAAAGGAGACTTCCTCTATGTCATGAGGCTGTAGTGGATTATCATGCTCAATGTCACCTTGCTTGCCTTCATCAATGCCACTGTCTACACTCAACCACATGCGTACACCCCCCGACGTTGGCATTAAGAGTTGATGGACCCTTGAGGGGACGAGTGTATCATGGCACAAGGTGATCACTGTCATATGTTCTCTCAGGTTGAGCGCTAGCTCCTGCATGTCAACATCCTTCCTTGGTGATCTCGAAAGCACCCCATCCGAGGTTTCTAAAAATTTAAATCCATGTAAAATTTACATATTTCTTTTCCAAGATTAAATTTACATATTTCTTTTCCAAGATTAAATTTACATAATTCTATGTATGAAATAAAAATAAAAAGAAACATAAAAAATAATTACACAATAATAATAAAATACCAAATAAACATACATAAATGATTTTGAGAGTGAAGTTTTTCACAATTAGTCATTATGCTGAGTAATATTTCTGGAGAAAACTGTATATGTTGTTTTTGAAATGTCCAACGTTTCTAGTGGACACTACACCCATCATCAGGGACAATAGAAGGTTGTATGGTGGAAAAGAGTTTTGCGTGGCTTGTATTTAAGGAGAAGTAAATGACCGTTGAAGAAGAAAAAAGAAAGGAAAAGGATTAGCCATTGAGATTAAGTAAAAAATAATAGAGAAATTAGGGGAAAATATTAAAAATAAATAAATAAAAATGAAATAAAAATATTAGACATAAGAAGTTGTGGAGACTAGGTAATGGGAACGAACGAAAAAAAATCGGTAAGGTCAACGGTAAAATCAATATAACGATTAGGGAAAGTGAATAAGAGATTAAAGGGTGAGAAGATAATACATATTAAGGGGGTGGTTAATAGAAGTGAATTAAGATGTTAAATATGTAAAAAGGAGAGTAGGAAGAAATAAAATTAGGTTAAAATCTGGTGAAATTAATGAGGAATTTGACGAAAAAATATATATTAAAAATAATAAGAATTTTTAATAAATTATGTTAGACAAGTATAGGTGGGGAGATTAGGTAAGGAGAAGGAAATGAACACGTAAAGGTAAGGTCAAAGGTAAAATCAATCGAGAGATTGGGGAAAGTGAAAATGAGATGGAGAATTACAAGAGGAGAAAGGTTAGAAGGATTAAAGTGGGGGAAAATAACATAAATAAATTGAGATATAAAATAGACATATTAAATAAATAATGAAGATAGAAAGGAGATTGAAAATAATAACAAAGGCTTAAATATGATAATGAAGAACAGGGATAAATTAAAAGTAAGATGGCAGGTATCATAAAGAAGAGGAAATAAGCGGGAGAAAAAAGCGGAGCGAACCAGGGAGGTAAATAGCCATGAGAAGTCTGATTATCGAGGTGATGAATGGTAGGCTTCCAAGATTGGTTAAGTTTGTAGTCATATTCTTGATTAAAATTATTGGGATGTTTTTCGATTTCAATAGCTTTTTGAATAAGTAGAGAGGAGTAGTGAGGGGCATAGGATAAAATTTTGGTTTGGTCGAAACAAATGAGGTGCTTGGATTTTGAGGAGTGCTCGACAATAGAAGATTTAGAGATTTGGTTATGGGTAGTATCAACGATATGTTCTTTGAGATGAGATTTGAAAGATCTACTAGTTTGACCTATATAGGAATTTCCATAGGAGAAAGGAATTTGGTAAACTCTTGGGCCAAGCATGGGGTCAGATTTATCTTTGGCAGATCAAAAAAGTTGTTTGAGGTTTTTGTAGGGTTTGAACACGGTTTTGATATTATTTATGGCTAAAGTTTTTGAGATGTGATTAGTGGTTCCTTGGATGTAAGGGAGAGAAATTAGGGCATGAGGGAGGGAGGAGGAAGCTAGGATTTTGGAATTTGGATTGTGGGCTAAGTGGAAGGCTTGGTTGATTTGAGAGAGAGAGTAGCCATTGGAAAGTAGGGCATGGGTAAGATGGGATTTTTCCTTTACGATGAATTGGGGGGTGGAAATGCAGATGGCCCAGGTAATCAAGGTTTTCAGGACAACTTATTTTTGAGTCAGATGATGGTGGGAATTGACATGAACGTATATATCAGTATGAGTGTTCTTCCTATAGACTTGGTGGGTAAGGGAGCCATTAGGCAGGTGGGAAATGCAGACATCCAAAAAGGGAAGAGAGTTGTCATTTTGGATTTCCATAGTGAATTGGATGTGAGGGGAAATGTTGTTAAGATAGTGGAAGAAGGATATTAAGTTTGGGTGACCATGAGGCCAGATGACAAATGTGTCATCTACAAATCGGAACCAACACTTGGGTTTAAGTTGAAATGTGTTTAGGGAAAAAAATTTGAAATGTTCCATAAATATGTTAGCAACCACGGGGGATAAGGAGGATCCCATGGTTGTACCTTCAGTTTTTTCATAGAAAACCCCTTTAAATGTGAAGAAGGTAGAGGAGAGACAAATTTCAAATCCCTCTGCACATTATGGTATATGAGGGTAGACTCGTCCAAAGAATAATCCAACAATCTTATTACCTATTGACATAAACTTACACACAATTCTTCATTGCCTTTTATATTTTATATGTGTATGTATAAATCATGGTGATCTAAACACCTTTTCAACCCACTACAATGGTATGGAAGTATGGAAATTATTGACCATGACTCCATTAACTTGTGTAGGCCTATCCCACTTGTCAATGGATTATTCACTATGGTGCACTCTTAGATTACATGCCTCTCCCACAATTAATCATTTTCCACAAGGATTTGGGACTTTTATAAAAGCATCTAAAGGGAACCCAAAATTTTAAGCCATTGCTAATTTCCATTTCCTAATTGGTTGACAACGTTTGAATGGAATTTCACTTAAATGAGACCATTAATAAAATTTGTGGCCATTTACGTTGGCTTGGACTATGTTGTCCAAAGAATTATTTTGAAGTCAATGTTGTTTTATATATAGAGAGAGAAGAGGTATTAGTAGCCATGCATGTCTATCAGGTTGGATGCCTTGGAAGCATGAATACAAATTAGTGGGTTAATTTTTTATTTCGTAGGTCAATATTTAGGGGAAAAAAGGCTTTCATCTACAACACAAAAGACTTATTATCCTTGTGACCATGATTTTGGTGGGTCTTAGTATCATTGATATTATGATTTATTTAGTATCACTTTGTGCCAATTATACAATCAAACACATCAAGGGAAATGAAACATGAAGGTGCTTATGAGGAATAACATTGTAAGAGCATCGTTTGGCGAGTTGGGGTTGAAGGGATTAAAATTTCATGACTTATAATTGTTGTTAATGTATATGCCAAAATTTTCAAAGTATTCGGAAGACTTAGCAGGCTTGTCATCCATTTATAAAATTGAATGGGGAGCATACTCTTAGTAAGTTAGGATTCAGGAAACCTAGAGCATATGTGATACTATCTACTCACCCCAATTGTTCAAAGTTCAAGGTTCCTTTATTTTTAAGAGCGTTTGGTCTATGTGGATTTTTATGGCTAAGTTTGTGAATTCAAAATTATTATTGAGAAGTAGATGTGGTGGTGTGGTTGGGACTTAGATAGCTCTCTTCCCTATTTAGATATAGATGATTGATGATCATTGTGTTGTTCAAATTCAGTGTTATGAAGCCCTAAGATTAAATAGGAGGGGAATCTTACTATGGAAATATTTGTGAGACTCTAGATCTAGGTATTGGTTGGAATGGAGGGTGCTTTCTCATTAGAAAGTGCTTCTCGGTTTGTATAGGTTGTCTATTTGGGAACTTCAAAGATTTATCCCTTATGAGGAATTGTTCAAGATAAATATCCAAATGTAGAGTCCAATTTGGAGGGATTTGTGATGGTGTTTTGTTAATACTCTTTAGAGCTATGATCCAAAGAAATTGCATTCCTTATTGCATAAAAAGACTTCATTGGTTTCAAATCATGCTAGGTGGGATTTATTTGATCTTGAGTTGCATTAGGTGTAAATACTCCATAGTGTTTGGTATTTTTTCTTATCTTTTAAACTACTATTCTTTACCTGGCTCATTATTTATCATGGTTTGCTTACAAAATATTAGCTAGCAAAAAACAATTTTACAAATGAGTTGTTCTCACTACGTGGTAAAGTGGAGATGCTTAAGCACATTTTGTGGGAGTGTCAAATAGCTAGGGGTTGTTGGAAATGTTAGTCCCTAAAGTTGCACTCGACTGGTAAGGGCAAGCTAGGGCATCATTGATTTATTGTAAACGTGTTTTTTGAGGGTTTTATGATTTGGTTTTTGTAGGGTGGTTGAAAACTGGGTCAAGATTACAGTATGACATGAAAATCAAGATAAAAACATTGCATATCCCACTGGCTGAATAATAGGTAGGTACATAGATGGATTAAACCAATTTAATAAAAAGAAAGTGAAGTCTACAATTTTTCAACTTCACAAGAGTTTGTGTCTCAATATATTATAAAGAAACAAGAGTATCAGCTTGACATCATTACTTGAAAATTATCTCTACAGCAAAATCTTCACTGTATAAATTAACATTCAAGAATAAAAAAGCATTGCAATCTGAATAATAAATTCAAGCATGAAGAATGAAATAACAGAGTAGAAAAAAGAGGGTCTAACCATCCATATGCCTTTTCTATTGAGTGTCAATTGAACATAAATGCCTTTTACAATAAGCTTCACAAAAAGTTTCTTTGGATCTCCAATTTTTCGACATGAACATGGT